>JACJUM010002477.1:95235-176170 GCA_020976665.1 Heortia vitessoides | reverse complement strand
AGCGGCGGCCGACGGCCGGCGGCCGGCGGCCCGGCGCGCCGCGGCCGGCCGGGCGGGGGGCCTGCCGCGACACGTCCTAAAAACGATACGTTATCGATAACTTTGTGGAAATCGACAAATTGGACAGCACTAAAATCGCTACCTCGCGATCCAAGGCCGTGCGTTACGACTTTCGAATTCACATAAGTGTTAATTAAAATTGTAATATTCGGTAAGGTGCTTAATGGTGTATTTACGCTTGCTTTACAAAGTAATTATACGCTGTCCGAAGTATTGAATACGACTTTCTTTAATGAGATTTTTATAGCTCCGCTTAAATCTGAAAACAAGGTCTCATTACTGCCTTTCTTTTGGATGAAGTTTAAGACGTTCGGGGGCGAGGCTTTTTTAAGTGAAGCGGACGGCATCGAGATGTTGATCACGTTAGCCGTGCTCGCGAAACTTCAAACAATAGTATCAGTTGAGTAAGCACTGATAAAGCTGTTGAGGTAGCGAGTGGTGATGCAAGTGAGGACGATGTCGAGCAGGCACAAGGCGCGCGCTGCGCGGGAGCGCGACGCCGTCACACTAATTAAACAGATAAGAAAGAGCATGACTCGGAAAGACAAATAAACTGCCAGATACACTCGTCGGAATAATTTGATATTCTAAAATTAGTCTCGAGATAATAATACTATATAACTTCGTAATGCTCACTACCTACATCTTTTAATTTTGTGACAATAAGAGATCTCAGTACTTTTAAAAGCGTAGGAGTTAATCCCGTGAGACTCACGATACTCAAATAGTGTTATAAGCCGTTATAAGTAGGGAAATACAGAGTGTGCATCGTAATGCTTAAATGTAACTTGAATGAAAATTTACTACATTATTTTTAATAATTTTAACATTTACATGTTAAAATTATTAAAAATAATGACATACTGTGTCATACACGTTTCATTGGTGATTAATCATACAATTTTCTATTGGTCCGGATGACAAACAAGCAGACAGTCCGCTTAATATCACTAGCGCGTTGCCAACCTTGTGACTTGAAGATATTACGTCATACTACCCAGTAATTTAACTGCCTCTCTCATCCTTGCAATTTAGCGGTAGAAATAAATAAGAGTGAGGTACCAATGCAGCCGACCTTTGTCTGATCTTAGTAGAAAAATATAACGAAAATGATATCGTTATTCCAGCTGACGGCGGTGACTTGGCTCGCGTAGCATTGTGAAGCGTTGTGGGAAACTAACAGTGACATCCATAATCGATATCGATAAAAGAGCACCTTGCTGTCTGTTTTTAAAAATATTTAAATCAACTACTGAATCAAGACGAATCTCGAATTCGTCGAAAACAAGCTTAATAATGGGGCAGCTAAAGCTTTAGATAATGTAAATGTGGCTATAACAACAAATAGAACGCACAGCGCGCGCGATGTCATAAGTGAGCGCGATCAGTTTGCGCGGAAGTGGACAATTAGTGTCGGGGTGAACACTCCACGGTAATTGCCATTGTCAGTTTACATAATCCTGCGGTTTTGACCGCGCACCGTTTGGTTTCTAACGTTACGTGAACCAGCCTGTACGCCCTATACCGACTTGTCAATATGAATTATGAGCTCCCACCCGCGGCTTCTATCGCCATATTCTGTCGCTTGCTGACAGGTTTTTCTTAATGAATAATGCCCTGTGTTATTTTCCGTAACTCGTTCATTATGTACTAAATAAAATAAGTTTTTATAAATATATATTTATATGGCACCGATAGAGTAAAATTGTACCTTCCCCAATACCAAATATCGTCAGAGTCGATTGAGGTACCAGAACCAAGAGATGACGGTATACCCATCTGAAACAGTGTAACTAAATGAGGTAGCAGCATCCCCGTTATGAAAGTTGCGCCCTACGATTGCCAACACACTTGCTCATCGCGGCAATTACGGACAAAAGTTTACCCTTTCTTGGGTAGATATATGTCCAGTAGTGGACTTCCTATAGTTGATTGACGATATGCTGTAAGTTTCGATTTTTTTAATATTAAATAACAATCAACTAATTAAATATTGGCAACCGGTTTTTCCATTACAGCTTATCCATGGACAAAGAACTTCCTCTAAAGCCTTCCATTTCTTTCTGTCACTTTCAGTGCAGTACATACTTTATCGTAACGCAGACTAATTGTAGTGGATTAACTAAAATTGATTATCTCTTCCGTGGTTGAGAATCCATGATATATAGTCGACGTGGATGAATTCGCAGTCCTTGAAAACTGGACCACCAATGCTCCTTACCGATTCATAATGTCGGTCATTTGCTTTAAAAGGACTTTAAAAATACTGATATGGGTAGGCCGGCCAAAACCAAGCCACCAGGCAAAACACCTTGAGCAACATTCGTGTGTCCTTGGAACAACATGAATTATTTCATAGAAACTGTAACTCTGTGTCACATTCGCGTATTACGAAGCACTTGAATAGCATACAGCAAGGGTGCCGAGTTTAAAGTGGCCGCTTGGTGCGAGGGTGTGACGAACTCCCCCAGAGATGTGCGCTGTTAAATCTATTTATTCCCCGTGTTTGTGGACTTATGAATTGGAAGTGTAGTTTCTCCATAAACAAAACGCGTGTGTCACACAATACATTTATCTGAAGTGCCGTGAGGTACCGGCAGAGTAGAAAAGAACCTCCCTTTGTTTGTCGGTGTTGTAAGAGGCGATTAATGTGCCAGAACGGTATATCCATCTGAAAAAGTGTAGCTCATATGCATAGGATGGGGATAGGCAGCAGTATCCCCGTCATGAAAGCTGAGCTCTGCGAATGCCAACACGCTTGCCCAGCACGGCAATTATGGGAAAAACTCCCTCTTTCTTAAGGAGACCTATATCCAGCATGGACTTCCAATGGCTTTGATGATGATGCATTAAATGGAAGTTCCCGAAAGTTGAGAGTATCCCCGATATACAATGGCTGTCTATGGATTTTATACTTCTCTTCTTTTTATACTTTATCATAGGCACCTAAATATTTACCGGCAAGACAGCAGCACTTGCATTACCAAGTGAAACAGACAGCAAAGCGACTGCTTCTTTTTTTGTTAGCGCAATAGTATTTGCATATTTACGACATCACATTAGAAACCTTTATTATACAAACTGAAATATATTAAATATGTATATACATATATATACGCACATATACATCCACACATATATATATGCTTAAAATGACATGACGTTGATTTCAGGGCTGGCAACAAGCTGGGCAGCGATGCCGCGATTGTGGCCGTGGCGATGTTCACCGTGATACAAACTGACAAACAAACAGTTTGCCACCTCAGTAATATAATAAACTAGTTTTAAACCGTGGATTATTGCCTTCAGGCAAGTTTTTTTTATTTTATTTTTTCATTGTATATGTTCTTGTTATCCCCGCAGTAGATACTTATCGTATCAAATAAAATCAAGATATCATTTATTCAATAGGCCCATTACAAGCACTTTCGGATCGTCAAAAATAATAAATAGAACAGTCTTAATTTAGAAATATGAAATACTAACTTGTATTATATACATAATACTGATGACTCTGATGACCCGACGGGATCTTAAGAATCGTTTACTGAATTTATTATTTATTATTATTATTATTAATTGAAATAACTTCAAAAACGGCAAACTTTAATTCTAATTTTTACCCCTTTAGGAGGTGAATTCTCAAAAATCCTTATAAAAGGAACCCCTGTCCAAAATTTCAAGTTTTTGTTGCCTTTTCAACCTTTATAGTTAAGACCCGGCGTTGATATATCAGTCAGTAAGTCTTCTCTTTCTCTCTCTCTCGCTCTCGATAGCTATTATTTATTTATTGAAACGTTTTCTAATATCACTAAACACCATATATTATATATATAACTGTGGTACTCAGTCGAAAATATAATGATTAAAACCCTAATAATATAAAAATAAATATATATATTTTACGGTATCTCATAACTTGACCTGCCTTGAGATAACAAGCTTGAAGCACTCATGTTGCAGATATCGGACAACAGAGGAATTACAAATATAATACCTAAATACATATTTAGCATCCAAGCACTAAATCAAATCAAATATTCATCACTTAAACATATATTTATACCATATAAATATTCCTCAGGTGGGAATCGAATCCACGTCCCTCGGTCGATTGGCTTATCTACAATGATATGTGGTACTCCTTTAAACGCCGAGTTTATGAGGCTTAGAATAAAACGCTAGAAGTTTGCACTGTGTCCATAAACACGAAGGTTGTCGCTCGCCCTTCAGCGCTGGCAGCGCGGCTGTAGCGAGCGCTGGCGCGGCGCGCGCGCTGCCCGACCTCAGCCTCGCGGGCCGCTTCATTTGGACGCGCGCCTCTTGCAACGCTCAATTGGATCGACACAATATATTCTAGATACAAAATTATGTAAGTCTAGTAATCATGTGATGCACATCTAAGATAGATAACAACAAGTTCACACAACACTCGCGGATGGACCTGCCTCAGATATATCAAAACAATTACAAATATAATACTTAAATACATCTATAACACTCAGGCACAGAACGACATCAAATATTCATCGTATAGATGTTTGAACTGGGTGGAGATCGAACCCACGACCGATCCGTCATCGGGATCAGTACATTAAGTTGTAACAATTTATAAATCACCACTTTCCTTTTTACCTATAAAGTAATTATAGTGTTAAGCGCGTCTGATGGTCGCCAGTATTTGGTTATGTATTTAGTTCCGTGGTGCTCGCTGTAACTAAGTGTAATTGTAATGTAACAATTCTTGGTAATCTCAATAAATCAATAAAAAAGGTCAGAAATACTAAGAACAGTTTATTCTAGCGTGTACAAATGTTTTTGATGGTACTGATCCTATCGTATGCGTCAAGGATCGTGGTCTCGACTGCCACCTAGGAAAAATATTTATATTATGATATTTGTGTTTGTCAAGTGTCTGCATGTTAAAAATATTTAAGTATTATATTTGTGATTCCTCTGTTGCCTGATATCCGTAACATAAGTGATTTAAACTACTTATCTCAAAGTCAGGTCAATGTATGAGATGTTGTGGGTTATATAGTTATATAAAGAACTAATGCGAGTAAAGAAAGCGAAAGAGGTATGCTAAGATCTTAACTCTTAACAAGCGGAAATTCATAGTATCTGCCTGCCCCGGCAGGACCCAGGCGCGATGTATGTAATTAATAACTAGCATCTGCAGTACTGCCAACAAACACAAACTATGTGATCCCTTAAGGAGAGTAGTACGTATGTAGACGTGCACTTCTTCATTGAGACTGAAATATGGCCAGCCAATATACAAGGTACAGATGTCAGCGAGGAAGTTACAAGCAATAAGGCAACCGGCGTTGATGGACGGTCACGTTTCTTATTGGCGCGTTAGAAATTAAGTAATGATGCCTGATGTTCTCATAATGTGTTGGTAGCAATGTAATATTTTTCTATTTTGTTATGTTGGTAACACTCCTCTCCGCACTGTCATGGCCGATATTGTGCAGTGTATAAAAAAAACGTCTGATTAAATAAATAAAAGTCTGCTTTAAGTTAAACTATTGTTTTACTTACATTTCTACAGGTTATGGGCCCAGGCACATAATCCTGAGAAAAAGTAAAACAATCAAAACTTTTTTTCGTCAAAAACCAAAAAGTGAAAATTGTCCGCGTGTGGTTGAGGTTAGAAACCGGCGGGAAGAAAAAAAATACTTGCGAGTGATTGAAGCAAGGTCGGGACGAACAGACAGGAAGATGGCGGACGACAATTCTTTGAAACTCCAAACGTACATAAAGCTCGAGGGAACATCCAATTGGAATATTTGGAAATTCCAAACCATCGTTTTGTTACGGAGTCAAGGCTTACTGGAAGTGACAGACGGAAGCAGGGTGAAACCGGAGGAGGCGGTTGAGAAGGCTTTATGGGAAAAGAAAGACGCGAAGGCTCAATCATGGCTTGTTACAAGAATGTCAGAAAGCGTGATGATGCATATCATAACATGTACTACGTCAGCCGAAATGTGGCGAAAACTTGCGAGCGTGTATGAGCAAAAATCTGAAACAAGTATACATATCGTACAACAACGCTTCTTCCAATACAAGTACGAGGAGGGCACGGCGATGTCTATGTTCTTATCTAAAATAGAGGAATTAAGAAACCAGCTCAAACAGATGGGAGAAGACATTTCAGAAAGATTCGTAATAACAAAAGTGCTAATGTCTCTTCCAGATGCCTATAAACATTTTGTGTCGGCGTGGGAGTCCGCGCCCGACGATAAACAAACGCTAGAAAATCTTGTCGCGAGATTACTGATTGAAGAAGAACGTATTAACGACAAGGAGCCGCAAAACTCGTCAGCATCAGCGTTTGTAGCTAAGAAAAACATTAAGTGCTATAAGTGCAATAAGCTGGGACACTATCAAAGTGAGTGTAATCAAAACAAGGGTTCGGGACATGACAATAGACCGGTTAAAAAGTGTTATTATTGTAAAAAAATGGGACATACTAAAAGTGAGTGCTACTTCAAGAAGAATCGGGAAAAAGACAGTACGAGTAATGCATTTATGGTGATGAACTCAAATAGTAACGTTCAAGAATCTAAGTGGTTAGTGGACTCAGGCGCTAGCCAACATATGTGCCGTGATCGTAACCTATTTGCAACATACTTAACGATGAACAATAAAACAGTGATAGTCGGAAATGGCGAGGAGATTAGTGCGCTCGGGTGTGGACAGGTGGCGGTACAGGTCTACAACGGCCGCGGATGGGTAAACACAACCATAGACAATGTACTCTTCGTTCCGAAATTGAAAACAAACTTGTTATCTGTCAAATGCGCTACAGAGAGGGGTTATGTTGTTAAAATGGACAATAACTTGTGTAAAATCTACAAAGGAAATACTGTGAGTGCCGTAGCGAGTCGTAACGGAGATATGTACTATATGGACGTGCGTTACAAATGTGAGATAGCGAACGCGATTGAAGTGAAATCTGGACTTAAAGAGTGGCACGAAAAACTTGCTCATCAAAACTTACAGTATGTGCGAATGGTGCTTAAAAACAACAACATTGAAGTGAAAGACTCTGACTTTGATTGTGAGGGTTGCTTGGAGGGCAAAATACATCGTTTGCCTTTCAGTGCCAGTGAAAATAAAACGAGTAGGCCATGTGAGTTAATACATGCAGATACGTGCGGGCCTATGGAGGTGCCGTCCGTGGGAGGATCCAGATACTTCGTAATTCTAAAAGATGACTTCTCTAACTACAGGTCAGTTTACTTTGTTAAAGGCAAAGATGAAGTTAAGAAGTGTATTGAGAACTTTTTGTACAAGGCTGAAAATGTAACCAAACACAAAGTATTGTGTTTTAGAAGTGATAATGGGTTAGAGTTCATGAACAAAGAGGTTCAAAATCTGTTTGAGAAACGTGGAATAACCCATCAAACCACGGTTCCATATACTCCTGAACAAAATGGCAAGGCGGAGCGAGAGAATCGAACTCTAATAGAATCAGCACGTACAATGTTGTGTGCAGCAGGTCTACCTAAGAAGCTGTGGGCAGAAGCTGTTCATACTGCGGCATTTGTACTAAACAGAACAAGTAAAAGCAATGAAACCGGAAAGACCCCATATGAAACGTGGACAGGCAAACATTTTGATATAACAGGCCTTAAAGTCTTTGGAAGTCCTGTGTATGTCCATGTTCCAAAAGAGAAGAGAAGAAAATGGGATCCAAAAGGGGAGAAAGCAGTCATGGTCGGCTACGAGGAAAATGTCAAGGGCTACAGAATATTCTTCTCAGAAAAGAACACTGTTGAAGTTAAAAGAGATGTCATATTTCTAGAAAAAGGTGAAAAACAGAAGGAACAATTAGTTATACTGGACACTACAATGGAGGAGAAGAAGGTCATTAGTCAAGAAGAAGCACAGACTGAAGAGGAAAAGGTAGAGGAGACCCTTAATATGTCTGGCGAAAGTGACAGTGTCTACTTACCGTGTTCCAGTGATGACGAATTCAGCGATGATGATAATGGAGAGATACAGACGCGTGAGAAGAGTACTCGAATTAGGAAACAGACTTCATTTTACAAGTGTCATCATGTCTATGTTGAGGGAAATGAACCGAAGACTTACCAAGATGCCATGCAACGGAAAGATGCGAGTAAATGGAAAGAAGCAATGCAGAGAGAATTGAATACCCTCAAAGAAAATAATACTTGGACTATTTGTGAAGAACCTGTAACTGATAAGACTGTAAGTAGTAGGTGGGTATTTAAAATCAAAAACTCTAATAGTAATGTAGAATATAAAGCGAGACTAGTGGCGAGAGGTTTTGAGCAGTGTGATACAATGGAACTATGTGATTTATATGCACCAGTAGCTAAATTGTCAACTTTCAGGTTATTTATTTGTATAGCAGCAAAATTAAACTTGCCGATCAGTCAAATGGATGTTACAGGTGCCTTCCTATATGGAGAAATTGATGAAAAAGTGTATTTAGAATTGCCTGAAGGTGCATATTGTGGTGATAAAAATATTGTTAGATTAAATAAATCTATATATGGGTTAAAAAAATCACCCAAATATTGGAAATAATCAAAAGCAGATTTGTGACCTTAAGTCATTATTAAATAATGAATTCAAAATGAAAGATTTGGGATTAGTTTCAAATTTCTTAGGTATTCATGTAAAACAAGATTTAGTTACAGGGATCACTGAACTTAATCAAAAGGAATATTTGGAAAGTGTATTGCAAAAATTTGATATGCAAAATTGTAAAGAAATATGTACACCAATGGATCTGAACTTTAACACTAAAATATTAGAAGATAACAATGATTCTGTGATTGATAAAAACATTGAAAATAAATGTAGAAAAATTATAGGTTGCTTGTCGTATGCTGTATTAGGAACAAGGCCTGATTTGTGTATTGCTGTGTCAATTCTGAGCAGATATCAAAATAATGCAAATAATGTTTTATTAACTGCCTTAAAAAGAGTGTTAAGATATGTAAAACATACAATAAATTACAAACTTGTCTACAAATGTAATAGCAACTTATTAGTGGGATACTGTGATGCAAATTGGGGAGGGGATTTGAAGGATAGAAGGTCGACAACTGGATACTGTTTTAAGTTCGCAGATTGCTTAATTTCATGGTCATCTAAAAAACAGGCCAGTGTCAGTCTATCTTCTACCGAGTCAGAGTATATAGCTATAAGTATGGCTACTAGCGAAGCATGTTGGTTGATTAATTTGCTTAAAGATTTTAATATTGTAAAAGTGTGTCCTGCCACAATATATTGTGACAATCAGAGTGCTATAATGGTAGCGAATACTGAAAGTGTCAAAAGATTAAAACATATTGATATCAGATATCATTTCATAAAAGAGTTGATTAAACGTGGAAAATTAATGTTAAGATATATTAAAACTGAAGACCAAACCGCAGATATGTTCACAAAAGCATTAAATAAAAATTTATTGTTAAGATTTATTAAAAACTGTGGTTTGTATGAATAAATATGTGACTGTAAGGGTGTATTACATTGAGAGGGGGTGTTGGTAGCAATGTAATATTTTTCTATTTTGTTATGTTGGTAACACTCCTCTCCGCACTGTCATGGCCGATATTGTGCAGTGTATAAAAAAAACGTCTGATTAAATAAATAAAAGTCTGCTTTAAGTTAAACTATTGTTTTACTTACATTTCTACATAATGATATGCTAATGTAAACAAACAGGCGCCGGTTCATGTTCGCTTGGAGAGGCGCTGTTGATTCTACGCTACATATTTAGAAATAATAACTTTCGCGGTGCCCGCACATTACTTAAAATAAATTATAGGTGGTACCAGCAAATGCTCCCTTGGGAGCTATGTCAATGTTCCTCTGTTATCTTGATGAAATTACTTGCGCTGTAACATGAATTCTCCAACAGTGCCATCACATCTACATGGGATAACTTCATTCTAAGAAAAATAAAAAAAATATATATTTTGTATTCCTATATTGTAGGGTTTTACTTAAGTTTTTATATAAACTGCCTCACTATTATTGCTTACTTTTTATCCAAGTGTTGCCTGAAACTCGTTTCTCTCTCTTGGTATCTATTTCACTGGGGTTCAATTAAGTGAATTATTATTATTTTTACCAATTAATGACCATATGTTGTAGAACATAGTAAGTGTTAATCTTTGAAACTATAGTCAATACGATACTCCATATGGTAATAGTGAAAAACACAATAATAACTATGGTCTTATCAGTAAGAATAATTTGCCATTAAAATCCCGCAAGCAAGAGAATAATCCTAGTTAAATTTCAAGAGTACGCAGGTAAAACAGTAAATCGTTTGAAATTACAGTACGAGTACATTGTAATGGAAGTGAAAACCGTACGCAACGGTTCCCAAGTTGGCGGCGCCGCTCCATCGACAACCGGGACTGTAGCGAGGCCGGTACCTACCGTCGCAACTTTTCGATTAAACGTAAATAGCGGCCTGATCCGAATATAATTCGAGATAGGTTCCAAAACACGCAATAAACAATTACGCGGCGCACGCTGCGTGAAGTGGAGTGACCATCTTACCTAGACCTACAAATTTCTTTCGATCCTTTATTCTTTAGTTGGCGGAAAAGTTCTCAAAGAGGAGTGGGAGTTCTAGCTAAATTGGTGGCGGAGGTGCGTAACGCCAAATAATTATGCTCAGCGAGCTCTCCCTTTGAATGGTCGGGTCCAGCTACTTTCGTTTACGATATAGTTGTGTTCTTTTCATTCACTTTTATTGTGTTTATAGACTTTCCCCGACTTGAACAGCATCCCACAGTAAATAGAAATAAGAGTATTGCTTTTCTGAAAACTTGCCTAAACGAGTTGCGTTAAAAAAACGAAAACGATAACTTCCTTCTAAGTTCTCATATTAAAAATCAATTTGCGCTTTGTTGTATTGAATCTAAATTGATTCCATTAAAATTATTACTAAATTATTCGTAACTAATTCGCAATACTGGTCGATCGTACTTATGATGTAAACAAATAGGGTCTCAAGGTCTTTATGGCCGTGTAACAGTGGCTAACATGAATGAGCCTACAGCTGACCACAATGGCATGATTCCGAACGGCGATCGATTGTATTAAACACAACGCTATTATATTAACAGGAAGTAGCGCGTGCGCAGGGTGAAATATTATGTCGGTAACGGCTCCAGTAGGAAGTGGACCGATTAGATATTTTAATAAACACTAGTGCAGGGTAATATTGGTACCTAATTTTTTTCGTTTTAACTTATTACATTTCAATTTCTAATTTAGGATAAACTCTGCTAATTATTTTCATAATTATGAATTGCAATATTGAATGTATGATCCCCATGGTTCTACTTTATTGTAATTAGTCATAAAACATCATGTAAGCACCTAGTACGAGCACGCTAGTCTAAATAATTGCCTGCTGGATAAGCCTATTTATACCGTGTAAGTCCTCTTTACCCATTTCACAGAACATAAATTTTTATGAACCTGCCTCATTCACCCGCCGTCCGCCGGTCGCTCACTGCGATTCGTCATAATCACCTTATATTACATGTAACACGGTAGCTGGGCGCACTCTACTCCAACAAAAAAAGAAACACTTCCGATCCTAACCCTATTTGTATCACTATCCGTCCCACGTCTACGCAAGCGGTTGGTGAAGGATGGACGATGAGAAGTGACGACGAGTGGTCAGTTGATCTAGAATAAGGTCATTGGAATGGTATTTTTAAACAATCGCCCCCATGTGCAGATATCCGACAGGCGATGGGGCGGGAAGCGAAGAAATGTGTGGAGTAGGAGCCAATATTAGAACTGACACGGTGAACATTGCACGTGCACAGACGTTTTGTTGGTAAACTGATCTGACGAATCGTTTACTGCATATACGTGTATTATATAAAACAGAAATAAAACACGCAATGACAATATTACAAAGGTAAAACCTATTTAGACCATCTTGAGCTGGCAGCAATCATCTTTTGGCGTGTTCGTTAAGTATTTTAAGGAAGTTTTTAGCATGTAGTTCGGCATAAAGTCCATTGTGCAGTCATAAGGCACTCGCGCTTCAGGATGTAACCATGTTTGTACGACGGAGTGCGTTAACGTTGAAGATTATAAAAAAAAGAAAGTCAAATTTGCCGCGACAAAAAGCGGTTGGTAAATTACCATAAATTGTGACAACCACCGCCCATGATGATACGCCTCGACAATGGACAGACCCTGACTCAGCATAAATGACACGTTTTTTTCCGCAATCTCAGTCAGGCAATACCCCAAACTTACGACTTTTATTTTGAAAAACATCTTGTTAAATGCAAATTCGTCAAAATTGTGGGACGATCGAAGTATACACTTTGTAAACAAATATAGCTGCCGCTTGAATCTTACAATCTCAAGTCGGTGCATGAGCCCACGGTTGACGACTTCGTGAGAAATGTATTGAATTGAATTGTGTCAGTATTAAATATGTTGTTTTGCTCTCAGTCATGTGGTTTTCTCTGACAAAAAACAAATTCGCGTAGTTTAACCTTCTTCACATCGCAAAATAACGAGCTCCCAAAAATTGCATTTTTTATTGTTTACTCGTTTGTGAATAAATGAGGAATTAGGTCACAATTTGATGAACCTGCAGAATCTTGAAAATTTGTGAAAATGTTATTGAGAAACAAACAATTAAACTTGTGTTAGCGCGGAAAACGAGCCTAACGCTTCAACCCCAACGCCAGTGTCGAGAGCGTACACTGGTTGCCATTTTAATGCATCTATCTGAAATTAAACAACATTATAAAGCAAATGTAACGAGTGGTCTACTCCACGCGTGCCGTGTCCAATATTGCGAGACTCATGAATAGCAACAAGGGCTCTTTGTATCTAATTACCGGCGAGGAATATCCAAAGAGAATTAAAAACTCGGCCCCAGCTCTGCGGTCGGTGAGTCACGGACAGGCACGGCGCGGCCCGATACGTGGCTCTTGCGGACCGTGACGTTTCCACTGGATCTGTCATATCGTGCATCATTTACGGGAGCCTTTAGTAAATAGCTTACAAGCAAATACGACGTTCCTAGGAAAAATTTGTTCGTACCATATCTATATTTGTTATTGCATTAGGTACTTCAATAGATACTGTCTCATGTTTATTTATTGCTATCTTGTTGTACATTAACGATCTTAAAATATTTAAAGTTAATTACAACATTGAATTAACACATGTATATAACATTAAAAAATATACTTTAACATTTATTTAATCATCCCGTTTAATACGCCAGATCACAGATGAGTGCGCTCTAACGCGAGCCCTGCGCGAACCCCCAACGCAGATGAATTTGGTTTATTTTTAAAATTGATGACAGATAAATCCTATGTTTCAAAGGAAGAAACTTGTCATGGTGGTAAAGTAAGTAACTGACTAAATAAGAGACTGACGGTCCGGGCCTGCCAATTCTGATGGGTCAGAAAAATATAGGCGTTGAACTCAAGAATATCAAGCTTGTCTATGTACATCCAAATGCGACAAGCAAATTATAACAGATGGATCAGGGCATTATAAAGGACATAAAGGAAGGTTACAGAACAAGACTGATACATCGCTATCTTCAAGAATTGGAAATCCGACTGTCCATGATGCGATTCTCAGCATAGTAGCGGCATGGGAAGCAATTAAGCCTGAAACCATTTACAATTTTTTCAAGAAAGCAGGGTTCAGAGATAACGTAATTGACGTCATGTTAGAAGAAGAAGAACCCGAGATACTGCAGAGTTTTCCTGGTTATTCTTTCATTCACGACAACGAACCATACGAAATTCAATCGATTGAAGATAAAACGAGGCCCTAAGTGAAAATAATGAAGACGAAGATGAGTCAACTCCGGTTTTGTCAAACGCACAGACATTATCAGCTGTAAATGATTTAATACGTTATTTAGATTCTTTGGACCAAAGCGAAGACGCACTGCAAAAGTTATGTTGAAAATCTTTTAATTGCTAATGCATCAAAATATTTCAGTCAAACCAAAATAAGTGATTATTGTAAAGAATATAATTATAATTACACTACGCATTTTGGTACGTTTTTAATACCTATCCAACGTATCAAAATTTACAACAAAGTAACATAATAATATGTAGTACGTTTTTTTACCCTAACCCGCATAATAATACGCTTTTTCGTTAAGTATGCGTTTTTGGTAGGGTCCCTGAAAAATCGTCTTAAGCGGGATTCTATTTAGATTATAGATTTTAAATTTAGATATAGTTTAAAGCAATGATAAAAGTATTTCTTTAGTTTATCTTTGGCCATCATCATTATGTCAGCCATGAGCTGGCCACTGTTCATCGGTCTTGCCAAGAGATCACCAATACCACCGGTTACAGGCAGCCTACATCCAACGCATTAGCCCACCGTTATATCGTTAGCCCACTTTGTAGGTAGGTGTGCTACGCTTGCTATTATCTCGATTTGAAAACTTAATAGAAACCTTGTGATATTCATAGTTCAATTTTCGTTCTTCTACTAATCTCTGTTTTTTATCATCATCATCATCATCATATCAGCCATAAGACATCCGCTGCTGGACGTAGGCCTTCTAAAGTAATCTCCAATAGGACCGGTTGTATGCGGCCTGTGTCCAGCGCGATCCTGCAGTTTTAGTTAGATCGTCTATCCATCTTTCGGGTGGCGCTTGCCAGTACGTGGTCTCTATCCCAGAATCAAACGACCCCATTGGCCATCGGTTCTGTATTTTAGTCATCAATAATTAAATCAACTTACTGGTTAATATAATCGTAGACTGGCGTGGAAAAGAACAAAATAGACAGTAGCCTTTCTCAAATATTTGTATTGTTTAAGAGCATTGGTTGAGCGTGCACGAAATCTTACTTGACAGACCCGTAAATGCATCTCGTTACAATATTTTTTTATTTAATTTTAATATCAACGTTCGATAAATGCGCCACCCACCGTCGGCCGGTCTGCTCATACTTGATATTAACCATCATTTTATTATATTTTGGTTTTTGTTGTTAGCCTTCCTTCACAAGAGTTTCTAAGACAAAGATTTTCTGTTATATATGGATCCATCTATGACTTTCAGGAAACCGTATTCTGCCGGACCGGATTGTGCAGAAGTTTATTGCAGTAGTTTGTTACTACAGCTTGGCGTAATTAAACTGTTGCACATTTTGCTTCAAGTTACGCTTGAACTCGATGACAAATTTCATTTGGCTCCATCTTGCCTTGACTATGTAATCATTTATTGATATAAGAATATATTTGTAGCAGTACGATAGCGGTAGAACCCATCTCAATGGACTCCTCACTGCCACGGGGTTACCCACCTCCACAAAAACAATCAACTAATTGCACGAACAAAGCCGATCTCACCGAGACGTAATTGGCTCCACCCGGCGTGACGCGAACGCAGTAAAAAATGTGGATTGGATGGCGTGGACAATGAACTGCTCGAGCTAACTCCGTCTTGTACCCCGGCACGGTTCAGCCTATGACTTGGCGCGCCGAGGACTTGCAGGTAATCTTATCCTTTTCTATTAATCTCTAACACACTTCGAATCGAAATATCTATAGTTTCGACAGGCACGAGGGCGTAGTTGGTAGGGTTCCAGTCAGTCGATGACAATCATTTTTGTGAAGAATATTTGTGTTGGTTGTGCATGGGATGTTCAATACAATACATTTGTAATTTCAGTGTAGTTGGTTATTTGTAACACACAAGCGCTTTAAGCTGTCTTAATTCTACTATTACGACTACGAGTCAACAACGAACCTATTATTTCTTCAACTTGGTCAGTCAAAGATACGAAATCATCATAAATATTATATGTACAGTGTAATCGGAAGCTTGCTATGTGGTACCAGGATAGTAGAATTAGTACTCCCTCCGTGCCAGGTGACGTAAGAGGCGACTACGGTACCAGAATCAACAGATGGCGGTATATCTATCCAAAACAGTGTAGCCTAAATGTAGGCGGGAATAGGCAGCATTTCCGTCGCCAAAACTGCGCTACTCGATTGCCAACACGCTTGCCTAGCGTAGCGATCATGGGCAAAATTCCCCCTTGTTTGGGCAGGCATATGTCCAAGAGTGGACTTCTAATAGCTGATATCATGACGACGAATCGAAAGCTTTAATAATTAGAGGTGCGATATTATTCTATGAGTATTCTGAACATGTTTCTTGTCACATCAATGTCTGTGGGTTACAAACAATGATGTGACTAGATTTCAGGGCATTTTTTACGAATGATGGCTCAAGTAAAAATTAAAATATTCAAAAAAAAAAAATAAGCACCGCCGCTAAATATGTACATAAAAGAAGTTGTAATTGTTCCTGCATTTGGCACCTCGTAATAACCGTGGCCTTGCGCGGCCCACCCAGCGCACGGGAAATTAATTGGCATGATTCTTTGGACTTTGTCGCGGATCAGTAAAGGTTATCGAGTTATCACCGTCCGGCGGCGCAGCGCGCGCCCCGCCGCTGGACGAGTCATTCATCATTTTTGGGATCCGAAAAATGTACTCAACTACGATGTTCGCTAGTCGGCGTGTTCATCATGTCCAGTTTCACATAACATTGTATATTTGTGTCAACTTATTTTTATTTTGGATACATAATATTCTGTGTATAATCAGTTTCCACTAAAACACTTTGGTACAAAAATTAAGATCCAAAATGATTAAATAAACAATTGATTTAGCTGATCCGAACAAAGTGTGTGGACATCAAATATTATAGGTACAATTGTTATATAATGCATAGATTCATTTAAATTTCCAATCAAAATATTCTTGATTCAAGTAGGCCCATTTCAAGCACTTTTGGAACGTCAGAAATAATAAATGACACAATTTTATTTTCGAAATAATGATTATTAAATTCTATTATACTCATAACATTGAGGACCCTGATGACCCCACGATATCATAAGCGTCATCTAACATATAAACTAGGCCTACCTTATGCTAGTCTAGTCTTTCACCTTTTAAATCGATTTTTGTTCCACATTTAAGGAGTTCACCTTTGCGAAAGAATAAGTTGTACTTGCTTTGGCAGTACATATTGTAAAGGTCAATAATTACTCGGCAAAATTAATGGAATAGCTTCAGTTGTTTCGAATTTCAGCTAATATTATGAATGCCAAAGTAAGTTATTCTGTTTGTTGCAACTTCGAGCTTTATTTACTCACCCAATCGTCTTGAAATGTTGCATACATATTGGTGGGAGATCCGTGAGATTTACGATAAACGTCATTCCAACACTGCGCGTACTTGTATGATTTATTATTTTAATAACATTTTTTTCTTACAGTAAAGTATATATATGTACGTATAAATATTTATAAATATTTTCTTGTAATACAGCTTTTAAGAATGATATGCCGAGGTCTGGTAAATACTCTTTCTTTTTATGTATATAAAACATTTAATGTGTACAGAATCGTTGTCTCCCGAGACTAATTTAAACATCAGAGAGTTTTCTTTGGTACAAAATACCGCAGTGCCGCCCGACTGCGGCGCACACCAGAGCGATGACCGACGTCAGCTCGGACACAGACTATATATTTACCGAGACCAGATATACACAATAAACTAGCTGATCCGCCAACCGACAGTTGTCCTGTCTTAACTATGCTCATATGTTATTCATGAAAAACATATTGCGACAATAATTGAGATATCTACTATCCCATATCTCCAGATGGAAAAACTGTACAAAGTCAGTAATGTTTATTAAAATCGGTTCAGTTATTTAGAAGTTCATCCCGTACAAACAAACTGACACGAAATTTTGCTATGTAAAGTTAGAAAGATAGCAAAAAGTAATAGCTTGTAAATACTTGCGTATATTTTCCTTAATTTTAATGATATTTGAATATTGAGCAGATTATTTTAGCTAATAATTATCATTACGAAAATATTATTACCAGCACCATCAACTCGGTTAGTCAATACAAAGGCAATTTTAACCACTTGTAACGAACTACTGCTGCCCTGTTGTCTTTGTCCTCGGTTGTTTTACTTGGGGGTTTGAGTTGAAAATGCAAAATATTTATTTTAAAAATAATATATTTAGATGAATTTTTTTTTTTTTTTAGACCAAGTCGACATACAAGCATACAGCCCGAATGATAACAAGCGTCACTGCAGCCGATGGACGCTCGTAATATCACAAGCATATCACTAACGCGTTGCCAACATTATGACTTGAAAATATTATGCCGCATTACCCAGGAAATTGACTGCCTCTCTCACCCTTCAGACCGGAACACATCAATGCGAACATTGCTATTTGACGGTAGAAATAGGTGAGATTGAGGTATGAATGCTGATAATTTTTGTATGAGATCTACCTCATGTTCACCTACCAACTCAACTTGTCTCGGGCTTCAAGCAGTACCTTTGTCGCCTCTTACAACACTGGGCATAGAGGGAGTACCGTAAGGCAATGATTAAATCTTTACGCATGTTCTCATTTGTTTCCGTTTCCAGGCCTTGTGTATTTTCAGGATCGAATTTGTATTATCTAAGTATTCAGACCTCTCAATCTATATTCATACAGTTCATCTAAACATTTCATATTCATACAGTTCTTTTATATATTAAAGTGAGCAAACAAGCAAACGGCACCGTGTTGGCAAACGTGATCGCAGCCTGTAGACGTTAGTGTCATCCCAGGGATATATATCACTAGCGTGTCGCCAACCCTGTGAACTGAAGCAATGCGAAAACAGTTATTTGACGGCAGAAACAGGTGAGAGTGAGGTTCCAGACGACCTTTGTAAGAGGTCTACCACATATTTTTCTAATAACTAATAGGTATTTCCTAATTACCTCTATACGAACAAATAGAAGTTGTACAAGGGTTGGGGGGGAGGGGGGGGGGGCCGCCCGCCGCCGCTCTCTGTATTAAAACTCTGTAATGGTGTTACATGTTTGTGGATTATAAGCGCATGGAGCATCGCCGAATTCCGAGTTTTTGCGCAGCGCCGCGTGCGCGCTGTGACTGTGGCGACTGTACTGTTTTTAATATATCTAATTTTATTTGTACTAGTAGCTAGATTGATTTATTTGATTAATGGTTGTGCTAATTCCTACGTAATTATCCACGTATTTGAGTTTTCTTACATTCACCAGAAGCAATTATAAATATAAAAGTATACAATAGTACTAAACCAAGTGGGACCTGAGAGAAACCTTAAAGCTGAGGGTGACCAATGGAACGCATGCTGAGTCACTTGCGTTAGCATCATCATTCCAGCCATTGGAAGTCCACTGTTGGACAAAGTCCTCCCCAAGAAAGAGGGAATTTTGCCCATAATTGTTGCGTGGTCAAATTTCTTGGCAATCGCAGAACGCATCTCTCGCGACGGGGATGCTGCTACTCATCCCCGCCCTGTGCATTTGAGCTGCACTGATTCGGATGGATATACGGACATCTGTCGGCTTCGGAACCTTAGCCGCCTCTTACGACACCTGGTACAGGGGGAGGTACTATTCTACTCTGCCGGTACCTCCCGGCGTTAGTACTTTCCTTAATGGTCATGAAACGATTTTAACTTAATTTACAGGTAATTTTAATTGTAAAATATATAGTATTGTACATTAAAAGAACCAATAAAATAGGAATTATGAACTTCAAATACGAGTATATTATTATATATAGATCTTTGTCCTCGCTCCTAAAATTTCTCACTGCTATATTCATACAGGCCGTACGAGATCCATGATTATTTCTATTTTTTAATAAAAGTGTATGCAACTATGGTGATTATGACGATCAAGTGTTGAGTTTTGTGTATTAATACTTATGTGTTATGTTATGTTTAATGTCGTCTGATCGCACAACGCGTGCTGTGTGAACCTACTTATTGTAAACTTAGTTTTAAGTTCTGGCTTTTGTATCACGGTGTAACAATTATTGATTTTCCAATAAGTAAATAAATAAATAACAATGTAATGACATAAATTTGTTTATATTTTTTAAGTTTCTATTATGTGACTAGATTTCAACTTATTTCTAATGTTAAGATAAAACAATACGTTATTTATCAATTGTGTCTCTCTTTATCAATTGAAGACGTCATAAATCACATTTACCTTGTAAAGTACTATTACGTTATACTTCTTAATGATTTAGTTACATATAATTATATAATTTATTTATTTCTATATATATATATATATATATATATACAAATAAATTATAATTATAGATAAGTCAGATTTTTTCCTTTCATCTAACAGTTCTCTAGGTCGAATTGTACTAAACTAAATAATACAATAACCATATACAGCAAACCAATTGACCTGACTCCAAAATAATTAGCTGAAAACTCTCAAAGGAATTACTAATATAAAACTTAAATCTGGACACTGAACTTTCTACTAATTACGTTCATCATTTAAATGTTTCTTTTCTGAGAGGAAATCGAACTCACGTCCCTTGTCATATAAGATAGTGCACCTAATGCGCCATCAGATTCAACATCGAGTTACAGTTATCTCCTTGCTTTGGCTGCAGCTTGGACAAAACACATTTGTACCTTTCGCTGTTTTCTATCACAAATATTAAACGTCATTCATTTTTCCTCTTGTAGCTACATAATTACTCTGGATCTAGTACTAATGTCTGCGAAGTTATGCGTTCTTATCTCATAGAATCTAATCAATTGACAGTGATTATGCGTAATGTATTGCTTTCAAAAATACTCCTTTCATATCTTCTTCGAAATATTTATTGGTCTCAATATTTTCATGATACGGGAGTTTTCGCTTTTCTTCATTTGTTAATTTAAATCAAATCTCCTTAGGGTGACGTCAACCCAGGCTCGTTTCGTCCGTCCCGCGCGTCCCGCCCCCCGCGCCCGCGACGGACTTGTCCGAGCCGAGACAGGTTGTTTCTTAAAACACAAGTATTTTCTGTGTTCACATTATTTAAATAAACTAAACGGTCTAACAAGTTAGTTGTTTCTGACACATTATACAAGATACATGATACACATTATACATGACTAATTGTGACTTAGGGCAAGATAGTTTATTTTACAAACGTACTTAAACATCTCTTTCTACAGCCCATGTTCTTCCCTAATGTTCAAACTATCCATACGGCAATTTTTATTAAAATCGCGTTAGCGCTGTCCGGCGCAGCAATATATACATCAACACTTTCACATTCATATTACTCGCTGACCCGACAGAAGTATTTCTGTCTTATATATATAGTTAAAATAAATTAATATAGAAACTATCCAATCTCTCAGGTTGGATCCAATTGTACACTGTAAGCAAAAATATATAACAATCGGTCCTGCAGTTTAAAGATTTTTTTTAATAAAGATAAAAGATGATAAATATATAAATTGAATATTATAAGTTAAGCAAGCTAGTTAGTTCTTACTTCGTTCTTCTTCTTATTGCAATGCCTTTGCAACGCCTCGTATAAAACTCTAATTTATATTGTATTTTGTCCACCATGTTCATGTAATGTGACAAGCTATAAATCAATGAATTGATATTAGTAGGAAGTATCTTTCAGAGTGAATTTCGACTCATACTATATGACTCATACGATACTCGGGGGGGTTTCCTGCATAAAGGTATCCGATATACTTTCCTCGGGGTCATGTTATCGGTTCATCGGTCAAGTCGTGAAAGTGTAACGAACAGTCAGTCACACATTTGTATTTTTAATATTAGTATGAATAGATATGCGGTTATTAAGAACTTGATACAGTTATCCGATTTTTTCTGTAAACTACCTTACTTACTGCTACTACTTTTTATGACAGACATGCAATCAATTATATAACCAAATCTTCTTTAATCTCTTCCACTCACCATTCACACGCAAACACACATACACACACACACACATACATTTTGTTTTTACATTTTAGAATTACTATAAATAGCACTCCTCAATTGACCTGTAATTACTTTACTAAGCTTTAGATAATTCCCTAGTTTTTATGGTTTAATATTTGTTGAAATATATTATTAAGGAATACAAAATGTGATGGCGGCCTGGTGATCTGAAATACAAACAGTTCTCTGCTTACCTCAGACTCGAGTCTTCCACCACAGCTGGTAATGTACAATGTTCTGGTGCCATTTGTATTAAATTATGGTCAGAAAATAAAAATATTTATTATTATTATTTATTACTTTTTAAATGGATTTCCAAATTCTAGAAATGTAGATGGTAACTCTCGATTTTGGTTTCATTCATGCGTGGTGTCCACATCTTCTTCCATTAATTACAAATACACGAGATTGATAAACATAGCATAATAAATGATGTAGCAAATCATTGAAAACGAACATAGAAATCTCATTACCATAACAAACAAGGCTATATATATTTTCAAACAAACATCCTCAAATTAATCAATTAATTAATGATAATGAATTGTTATTAGATAAAGCAAAAAAGTTAATAAATACTTTTAAAATCCGCCGACGGTAATATATCAAAGAAGGATTTCTAACCAGTTGTTACTTTCGAGCCAGAACCTGCTATTTTGGCCAATAAAATGTATCGCGGCTATTACCTTACGATGGTTTGTTTAATTCGTTTTGTACGTTTGTCATTGCGAGTGTTTGGCACACATGGTAGCTCACTTTCTACTAGGTATTCAAGACACGTGAAATTGAAAGTAGTTAATGAATAGTTCGTTAAGTGACAATCGAGTAGACGAAATGTAATTAATTTTTATTTAAGATAATTTCTGCAATACTTGTTTATTTATTGCGATCTAGAGAAGGTCGCTGAATACGGGTTAGGGGAGTCTTATTATACTCATATCGACGGTCCCGATGGCGCTGGTAGTAGTGATCTTGTGGGCCAAAGGTCGTGGGTTTGATTCCCACCCAGGACAAATATTTATAAAATCATATTTGTATTTGTTCCGTGTCTGGGGGTAGAATATATGCATTTAAGTTTATATTTGTAATCCAACTGTTTTCGGATGTCTATCATAAAAATACTCAAAGTCGTGTAAATTCGTATTGTGAGCATAGAAAAGCTAATATGATGATAGCCCATGATGTCGCATTTGTAAGATTTCGTACGATGACTTGTCCTTAGTACATAATAATACAAAATAATACACAATTTTACATCCAGACACAAGGCAATCACAAATATCATGATATAAATATTTATCCTGGGTGGTGAACAAATGTTGACGTTGATATATCGTTAAGATTTGAAATTTGAAAGAGATAGACTTCAGAAGGCAACTTTTTAAGAGTAGGAACAGCCTTGGTGGAGATATTACTATCACAAAGGTTCGTCATCGTAACAGCCGCACAACGTCCACGGAGGGAACTTTGCGCGTTACCGCCGCGCTGCGCTAGCGTGCGGCAATCGTAGAGCGTGACTTTACGACGGAAATGCTGCTGCCCATTCTCATCCTGTAGCGATTGAGATACGCTTTATCGGATGGATATACCACCAACTGTCGGTGTCAGTACCTCAGTCGCATCTTACCATACCTGGTACAGAGGCAGGTACTATTCTACTCTACCGGTACCTCACGGCAAAGTTTGAAGGATAAATATTGACGTGGCTTAGGTTTACACCCTGAATGGACAAAAGTAGAACACGAGAGTAATTTATAAGAGCGGCTGACAAAAGTATGTTTGGTGACCAAATTAGAAGAAGTCGGCTCTATGGATGATGAGCAAATACCGGCGCTCGTGTGAATATTAAGGACGCTATGGTCCTTTAGAATAGGTTGATAAGAATGACAGCCGCCAAGCTAACGTGTTTTTACATTGGCCTATGCCACAGATGGAAGTGATCCTATCTTGTGCGCCCGCCGAGGGTAGTGGGTTCGATTCTCACCCAGAGCAAATATTTCTATAATGATATTTGCGTTTGGTCTGTGTTAAATATAAGTATTTAAGTAGTATATTTGTGATTCCTTTGTAGTTTGGCGTCCGTGACACAAGTTCCTTAAGCGACTTACCACGAAGTCAGGTCAATGTATAAGATTTAATATTAATTTTTGTAATGTAAACAATAACAAATTATGATCACAATTACTAGAATTCCAACACCAAATGTATACTCTTAAATAACGTGACGCTACTATATTCACATCTGTGATTCTGATCAAAATAGAAGCAAATGGGAATAGTGGTAGCCACTGCTGACCAAAGTGCGAATTTCGTGTGTACATATGATGCCCGACTGTAATTAAAACATATCGCTTTCATTACACATGTCGGTGCCAATTTTTGCCGTGTCGGCCAGTAGCAAGTTACGGGCAAGTTGGTACCGGCGCTGACAACTCACTAGGATTTAATAGGCATTGAAATCTGCATGATTTGGAGCCTCCAGTGAGATCCTTAATTGATAATTGAATTGAAGAAGAATTGAATTGAAGAATTAAAGATTGAGAATTGAATTCAGTACGTTCAGTCCCTGCAGGATAAGTCCGCCAAATGTAAGTAAGTATTACTGCAACTATCGAAACTGAAGCTATGGTCAAATAATTCAAGAGTGAGTAAAATTAGAAAATATGTTAAATAAACTTATTGCAGAACTATTACTTAAAACTAAATTTCATACAGACATTGGTGTTCTTGCCGTGTGGTAGTATGGTAGCTCATACCTCGTTCTTTAGTACTTCAGAGTAGAATAGTACTTGCCACTGTGCCAGGTGTCGTAAGAGACGATTAAAGACCAAGACCAGAACAGATAGATAGCGATATATCGATCCCAAATAGTGTGCTCAAATTCACAGAACGGGGATAGGCAGCAACATCCCCGTCGCGAAGCTACGCTCTGCGATTGCCAACACGCTTGCTCAGCTGTAGAGACCATTGTCCAGCAGTGCACTTCCAATGGCTGATGTGACGATGATGTTGATAACCTTTTTTACTAGAGGTAGATCTCATACAAAGGTCGTCTGCATTAACCCTCATTCTCATCTATTTTTATCGTCTAATAGTGGTGTTCCCATTGATGTGTTCCGGTTTGAAGGAAGCAGTGAAATTACTGGGTTATGTAACATTATATCTCCAAGTCACAAGTTTAGCGACATGCTAGTGACATCTTTGTGATGACACGTCTAAAGGCTGCGGTCACATTTACCATCAAGATTTTTTTTACATTAAGCTCAGTAGGTATTTGTTTATTTTGGAAGAAGCTTCGGCAATTTCTAATTGACAAATTATTTCATATTTTCTATTTAACGCGTAATACTAAATACTAAAAAGGGTAATAAATTTTGGCATGTTCCTAAAAGTAACAAACTTGCCGAATAATAAAACTACATTTGAAGTGATATAACACGCAGTTTAAGTTTTTTGCTCGACCTTCGGCAACCGCTGGCCCGACCTACAAACCCAGACAGTACACATAACTAATGTATATAGTTATTGAAGAACTGGTCTCCGTGAAGACAACGACCGATACAAATATTTGAGAAACATATATTTTACGAGCTAATAAATCAGAAAAAATGTTTGGTAACTCCGTTCCTTTATGGAGATAAAATTGTAAGCGATTATTTACATTGCCGCGTATCGTTATCAGTGAGTAAATAAATACTATACTATCTACTGTCGTAGCCCTTGAACAATTTAAATGCTTTTTCTTTTATACGGTGAAGGCACTTTAGTGGTAGATTTAGAGTCTTTGATAAGGCGGACGGGGCTGTACAAACACAAGTCAAATTCCACAATTTGTAGATACGCTCATACCATTTTGTACCATTTGGTATGAGCGTGTACTCTTTAATGTGTGCTTATGCAGTCAATTATTTATTTATATGAACAGGATATAACATAAAAAAAAGTATTTCAATTTTAGCAGTGAATATAGTAAAAAGTATACACGATTACGAATATAAATATAAGAAAATTAATGCGAATGACATTATCTCTAAGATCTAATAATCTAGGCATGTTGAAGCTGGGCTGAAGCAATATATAAGAATAATTATCAACGCGTGGTTAATGAAGTAAGGCTTTGCAGGACAAACGCTGCTGAAATTGAGTACATTTTTAAAACAAATATTTGCAGATCCATTCACGCTGAGGAAGCACAGAAAATATTTAAGGATGAAGCATTTGTAAATGGATGGCTATTGCTTTCTGTGGTGAGAAATAGCTAGGATTTTCATGATTTAACGATTTTACTTATGAGAAAACTTTTACTTACTAGTAAAAAATATTTTTTGAAATAAAATAATAATATTAATGAGATCTTATACTTTTTTCCGCCAAAGAGCAGTGCCCGCATCGCTTTGTTACGGTTTGTAGGTTCAGATAGTAATAATACTGGGTAATGTAACATAATAGCTTCTAGATACCTAATTGGCATTTATTACGACAGGTACCAGGTATAACTTCATGTCAGGTGTCTTTAATAATAAAATAACGCGAAACGAAACCATCAAATTGAATGGCAGATGATACAGTAAGGAATATCAAGATTTTTATTGATCTATGTTTGCCGGATGCTATCTTGAGTGTTAAACACTCAAAGGGATTCTCAAGATCTAATTAGAAACAAGCTACTGCAGTTCCCGCTAATTTCAAAATGCATGCCCAACCCTGCCCTACGACAGTTGAATAAACTAACACGGAAAAGACACGTCAGACGGCCACACTTCCTCGACGCAGACAATCGATCTAGCCGTTCTATCCTGCGCACGCGCACCTATTACCATACAATGCGTGCATGCCGGTAGGGCCGCCATCTTTTATTTCATGACGAAAAGTAAACAATACCATTTTTGAAGACCTGTGTAGATAGCCCCAAAAAATATCATATCTTTCGATATCCTTATCGACTGCATTTTTTTCATTTTGTCTTTATGATTTATTTTGTTTTCTTGCAATTATAGTCACAAATCTTGAAAAAATAAGTTCTAAAACAATCTTTTAAGCTTTGAAAAGCTTTTGCAACATATACAATACAATAATTACTAGTTACTGGCAGAAAACTCGTCGTATTCTGCTGTTCATTTGCGGGGAACGTACATTAAGATATTAACAACAGAAATTAGTTCATATAAGTAAATTTCAGTAATGCACTCTTCATTGAAGAATATTCAAAAACAGAAAAGTAATGTATTTCCAATAGTTACCTATTTCTGAATTTTCTAATCGAAACCAAACAAAAAAGAAAATACGCTGACTACAAACAAACCATCGCGATATGTTATGTCATTCTTTCCTATTTGTTATTTGAGAGATTGACGCCGTTGGCGCTGTAGACTTGAAATTTAGTGAAATGAATGTTGACATTATTCACATGGGAATAATTCAAGAGTCAACAAGTAAGACAACAATCGAGACTGATGGTCTTACATGTTTACTTACGAGTTTCAGGTGAACTCTACTTTTTTATATATTTACTGAATTAACCACAGTCCTGATCCACACTTTTGAAACTGCCTGAAACTAAGTCATAACTATTGCGATTTATGTTTTTTATATTAGATGAGGTCCACAAACAAGCATACAGTCCGCGTGATGCTAAGCGTCACGCGTTTGCGCGTTGCCAGCCTTGCGACGAAGGCCTGAAGATATTATACCACATTACCCATTAAATTCACTTGTTCTCTCATCCTTCAGACCGGAACACAGCAATGCAAACACTCTTATTTGGCGGTAGAAGTAGATGAAAATGAGGTACCAAAACAGAAGATCTTTTGTGTGAGGTGTACCTCATGTTTTGAGTGTAAATTGTCCGCCATAATGCTGAAGCGTGGTGCGCGGGCCGCGGTCGCTCACCCTGTCTGCCTGTCTGCTGCGCGCACCCGCACGCTCGAGAGACCACTGCGCTCGTTTGCGATCGAGGCGTGTGACTCCTTGTTATTTCATCATCTGCTTCATACTAGCAGATTGTTAACGAGCACGTGGTCCAAGGTAAGCTATCTGTGTCGCACCTCCCTAAATCGAAGAGATATGGTCGTCGCAACAACTCGTACACCTGAAGATATCCGACTCTGGCAATCACTACATCCCGTCTTCTTTAGAGTCCAGAGCAAAGATTGGCGGCAGGAATAAGGAGTCGAGTCACCATGCAGGTGACCTATTTTTTCTAGATTTCACATATTGTGTAATGGTCATGTCTTCATGCATGTGACTAATTGTAGACTTTTATTGCTGGGTATTTTTCGTAAAGGTTTTAGTTCCTCTTTGTCTTCCGGGAACAGGGGAACAGATGAGATTATTTTAAACTTAATTGATTGGGCCATTGACTTTTTCTAGGAATCTTCTGTATCTACAGAGAAAACTATCGTAACTATAACTTATCTTAGACAAGCAGATGCTTCAAGGCTGGTAGATTTTCTAAAATAGGTAAAGTCTAAGTTACTTATAACAGATTTATATCTTGAGCGCAAGAGATCGTGGATTCGCCCCCCACCCAGATCAAACGTGAGTGTTAATTCTGTTCATAGATGTTATATATGTTTAAGTAAATTGTTTGTCAACCCATTTTGTATGAAGTACGTAGAACAAGTGCTTTGAGTTATTTCGACCTAAATGAGGTCAAAGTATGAAATGTTTTGTGAATGTATTATTATAACAATAGTAGAAGTCCTGTCAATAGTTCGAGTTACTGAAGAGATAAGATGAAACAGAGACATTTTTGTACCGTATGTATAACAACAGTTTATTACCTTTTTTATTAGACAAGGTCAACAAACAAGCATACAGTCGGGTGATAGTAAGCGTCACTACAACCTATAAATGCTCGTGATATAAGGTATATCACTAACGCGTTGCCAACCTTGTGACTTAAGGATATAATGCCACTATACTCAGAAAATTTACTACCGGCAATCACTGCTATTTGACGGTAGAAATAGGGGAGAGTAGGTACCAACGCAGACGACCTTTATATCAGATCTACCTCATGTAACCAAATAAGCTATTTATTTGCAAAGTTTTACAAAATTTACAATTTTACATACATACATAGTGTTTTAAAAAATACCAACCAATTAATTAATAAATAAGTCAGAGTACCTACATACATTGAAAAAATTACAGTTTTTCATAAGCCTCGTACAACCGTGACTCATAATGTAAGACAACATGCAGTGGTAACAGATGACAGGTCGTTAAGGTGAGGTGCAACGACGCCGGCGCCGACACAACATTATATTTAATAGTTCCCGGCAGTCTCCCGCGCCGCGAGCCCGAGTGGGATTATATAGACCGTGCCACATAATAATTGTGTCCCTTAGGTTTATACAATTAAAGAATACATAATTTTTTGTTTATACAATTTTAGAGATAAGGTATCAATTTATGTAAAGGAAAGCTTTGTTATAAGGAAAATATGTCACCACACAACAAAATTCTATAAAAATGCATTCACCAGAAAACAAAATTATGTTAACACTTTTTTTATGTAGTCAAAATAACAAAAATTAAATTTGTTAGAATATCAAAAAAGTACCATAATAATTGACTAGTAGAGTCTTGTGGTATCACTCGCATTAGATTGTAGAACTTTCATACTAACTTTGAACCACTCTTTCACCCCTAATAGGATGATTTTCAAAAAATATTTTAAACGTAGTTCATTACTTTCAAAGAAAATCCTTTATTCAGAATTTTATTCGAATAACTTCATAAACAGCAAAGTTTCATAGTAAGTTTGCTATCCCGTTTCCAAAATCCTTTTTAATACTCCCCTAACTTATAAAAGAAACGCTTTTGCAAAGTTACAAGTTTCGAACCCTTAAAGTTTAGGCTCTGCGTTGATATGTCAGTCATTCAACTTCTCTTTATATATAGATAGATAACATGGTCCAAAATTACTTTAAAACATCTAATAATATTCATGTATTATTAATATAAATTAGTAAGTGTACATTATTTACTTGAACTGAATGAATAAATGAATGAAAATAAATGATTAATACTATGCAGCAGTAGTCCGTTCGCAGTTTGACAAAACTCACTCCAAGAAAGGAAGATTTCTGCTCATTGTCGCGCGCGGCAGGCGTGTGACAATCGCGTTACGTAGCTACATTATGCGAATGCTGTTGACCGACCCTACACTTTAACATGTTTTTTATATCACTCGGTAGACGTCCACTGTTAGGCAGAGACTTCAACAAGGAAGAGGGAATTTGCTGTATCAGGGTGTAGCGTTACGGGTGAGGGGAGGGGAGTGCCCGTCGCGGAGCTGCGCTCATACTGCTGCCCCGAGCCGCCTACGTCACCAGGTACAAGGAACATACATAACTACGGAATACATACTATTCGCCTCTGCCACAGCAATAAGTACTTGCTACGCAGTTTTGGATACGCCCGACAGTTCCGGTAACTCTCAATATCTTGTACAGAAGGAAGGTTTATATCAATATGTTACGAAAAATCTAATACTTACCATTAATTTTAAAAAATAACCTTTCAGTCGAATATACGTCCTAGGTCTGAGTTCTTTTGTAAAAAATGCAGTAGGTTTTAGAATTTTCGGAGTGTAGATTTAGCCTTGATAAATACTAGTGGTCGCCGAACTTTTCCGGACGACCAAACAACAATAACGGCCAAATGTGGTAAACAATATACATGCGCCCACCGCTTCAAGGAAATGCAAGAGTGAATGTTATGACTGAACTGCATTATCTACACATCAATCCGTTTTACGGGCTAGGAAACTGCCACTGTTGTGACATTTAGTACTAAACTTTATTTTATATTCTAGTCCAACCTTTTAATCTATATACATATATTAAAATGAATTCCTATTTCCCTTTGTCACGGCATGACGCGTGAACGGCGGGACCAATTGGAATAGTTCTTTTTTTATGTGTTCGTTATTGCCAGGAAAAGGTTCTCATGAAACATATAATCAGGAAAGTTGCGCGGAAAATTAAAAAAATTACGAAAACTTAACGATGGCATTATATTTTGTAACGTAACCTGATAGCGTTGGAAATAACTGTTAGCGATGAAAAGAACACGTGCATCGTTTTAAATAAGTGATCATGTCATATGTAAATAGTACATTAATATTAATTTTCCCAATTTGAATTAAATATTCATCACGACGACGTGTGTCGGGTCACCAGTAATATAATTAAATATTCTTTATTGTAACTTATAAATACCAAAAAAAGCTACCTGATCTCATAAATTGTACAATTGGTAAAGTTCAGCCAGAGGGATCTTCTCCAGATAACCTCTGCAAAGATGAGAAATAAAACCAGGATTGGACGATGCCACGTACGTCCTTTAGTAATATTACATACGCGAATGTTTGTGAGTTCGTGCGTATGTTATACTTTGGCATCTGGATCAAAACTGCTACTGAGATTATTGATAATCTCATTTTAATCGACAAGACTTTTTGCATTTTTGCATAGTTTAGCTGACAGAGAACAACATACACGTTCCAGAAATAACAAATTTTCTTCCTGTATACCCCGCGTAGAAAGTCAATGGGGGAAAAAAAGCTAGAATTTTTATAAAAATAAAGGTTAATTCTAATACATAATATTTAACGCGTTTACTGCTCTTACTAAAACTACTCATTTCAAGGCTTTAAAACGCGGTTTATTTAACATTTTACATTTTTAGCTCGACGTTTCGGGTACCTTGCGGCAACCGTTCTCAATATTGACAAATGTTATCAATCTCTGTATTGACAAATGTTATCATCTTTTGTCAATTGCTTAAAAGAGTAGTTTTTAGTTGTTACCTAAGCCAAGTTTCAAGAAGAGGTATAAAACCTCTTTTTTCTTCGATCGGCGATTTCAACCAACACTCGAAACTTATACTCCACATGATCTTATCGAGTGAATCACCGACTCTTAGACATGTTCCCGCGAATATTTTAGACTTCTCGTAAAATTATAACTGGCCAGTGCGTCGCGAACGTAATTATGTGCATTGCTCTAACAAGGTTGTCGGGAGCATTGACATCGTCACACCACATTGTATGGTAACAGCTCGATGATTCGCTCACGTGGACCGCATAACAAAATCATAAATCACTACGAGGAGAGGGAAGCTCGTGCGAGCAGGTTGGTGTTGCCTTAAATCAATATTTGCCCGATATATTAACAAAAAATACTATTTAAGTGAGTGTATGTTGAGACTCTCCCGGTAAACTTTAACTTGCAAGCATTTTTGCAATAGATTGTTTATGTTTGACATGTAGATCATTACTACAGCAATACGCTGAAAACCTAAAGAGTATAAGATAATAAAAAAGTATTTTTTCATATTCATAAAGCATACAGTAGTTGAGTTCAACTACTGTATGCTTTATGAATCCCTTCATTCGAACAAGAAATCTGTGACGGTGCCATATGTTACACCTACTCTCGACCTACTCGCCAGAATAAACTTTAAGGACATTTTCAATTCATTATTTATAAATCCCCATCTTATGGGCGATTTATTTATTAATATCCAAATACGCCATCAGTAATGTAAATTCCGACTCCGAGATAAGTTGCTTAAAGCACTTACGCACTTACGGACATCAGACAACTGAAGAATCACAAATATAATACTTAAATAAATATTTAACTGCAATACACAGAATATACAAATAATCATCATAATAATGGTCCTCCTGCGTGGGGATTGAAATAACGACGCTTGGTGCACCAGATGAAAGAATCACAACGCGAGTAAATACAAAAGCCTTAAATAACTTAAGATATATGTTGCGAATTTCGAGGAGTCGAAATAAATTTCACCAGAAATGTAAAAAATTCCAGGCACCAAATAAATAAAATTAACTCACAAAGGGTACAGTAATTATTGCATTTAATAAAACAGAGATATAAACGCTAAGACAAGCAACAAGTCAATACAAACACAAATAAATATAACGATTCAATGAATTCAATCCTATTTGTTAACTCAAACAATATTAAATTTTACTCAGAACTATTGGGACTAAATTAACTGAAAAAGGCCTAGCTACTAGAATTTCCGGATAGAATACATTTACAATCGATTACATTTACATTTTGGCACACATGAAATACAACCATGATATTTGATACGAATTTAGGAACATTATTACCTACAATATTCTGAAAATGAAGATCTTATTAGGTACTTGTTCCCCCAAAAACGTAAACTTGTAATCTTACCCTTAAACCCGGCATATTCCCAAAGGATTCTAATTTGGCTGAAGTACTTTCTTTTTAAAAAAGTGGAGACAGAAGCTGTGTCGGCAACATATCCATTTCAGCCACTAATCCCATAATCATAGAAAAATATTTAAACGAGAAACTTTAAAGTTACTTTGTGAAATATCATTTCGTCTTCCTAGTTTGGACTTCGGTCAAATCGGAGTGACGCGACGGGGAAGCTGCTGCTCATGCCCACTCTCTGCATTTGAGCTACAATGTTTCGGACGGATATAACGCCATTTATCGGTTCTGGTATTTTAGTCGCCTCTCACGACGCCTGGTACAGGGGGAAGTACTTACTATTCTACTCTGCCGATACCTTTTGATTTAATTCAATTCTCAAAAATAGGTTTAATTCAGGTCTCCTCAATGAAGGTTACTCTAAACGTAGATAAAACTAAATACATGCCTACTGCAATTAGTAAAGTATTGGAACCTGTTGTCGAAACCCTCTTCATCTAAGCTTGTTATTATTCCCAAACAAATAGCTCCTGCCCTTGTCAAAATCTGCCGGGAATTGTTTGTTTGTCACGTTGCTAATGATAAAATCTTTAAAATGGTCTATATAACACTTTGCCAATCGCTCGTTACTTGCTGTACCCCTGGGGTGGCGTAAAACAACAAATATACAGCTAGCACGAGCGCAAAGAGCAGTGTCAGGTTGCCCTGGACGACTCTGTACTAAAAATAACACACGGGCATGTACGAAGTATAATTTTTACTATTTATAAAGCATCTGGGTGATGAGTATCTAAGTCTATATGTAAAAATGGTACTATACGACGACGACTTGTATTTAAAATTGCTTCTTTTGCTGGAGTAGTATGTGTGTATTTTCATGGATTGAGTGTCATCATCATCATAGCCGTAAAATATCCACAGCTAGACAAAAGCCTCCCCAAAAAGGGAAAAGGTACAGGTTTGACTTTAATCTGTTCTGCCGGTACTCCATTGTCTTAGTACTCTTAATTAAATTATTTTAAAAGCCTTTCAAAATGACTTACCTATTGCGGTTTGTTTAATTAAATTTTTGTTACCGCGAGGCAGTTTTTGGTACCACAGTTTTGTAACAGTGACTCCTGCACTGTTACAAAACTGTGGTTTCAACAAAAGCTCTGTCATATTATTTATTTGTTATATACCGTTATTTCATTTGAAGAAATAGGAGCTTGCACTAATTTTAGGAGAGGCCAGTGACATCACCACCAATTTAACCCCACCGGCTCTATCTCCGCTCCATTACAAACCAATTTGTGCCAGGAAATCGAAAGGGGCTCTAAAATGTAGATTTTAATATCGGTCGCTCCATCGGCTGATGATTTTTTAAACCGTTGTATTTTGAGCGAGCCTCCTTGTGTTCTTAAACGTAGCAATTTTAATTTCCCATGTCAAAAATTGCCTTATTTGTTTTGTTTCTATTTTCTCTCTTCTCTTGATTGTCTGTCACGCGTCGTTCAAGGGATATCGCACAGTCCTCCTTATTAATTTTCCCGACATTTTTATTGCATGTCTTCATGTTGCAACCAATTCGGATTATATATTTAAACCTTTTCAATGAATCACCCTCTCCATTGGGGATAACCGCACGAAAATATATCGGAATTCTCGCATTATACGTACAAATAGACTCTTTCAAATAGGAACTTTTCATGGTATATTATACTTAAAAAAAACCCTCATTTATATGCACATAGGTATTATTAATAGACATATGGTCAAAATTCATGATGGTACTACTTAACAGAATATATGCTCATTTCAATCGAGGAAAAATCGCTAGAAGGAACCTTAAGATAACTTAATTATTAACAACAAACGGCGGTCTAATAAGAACCTTTCTCTAGGCGATTCATGAACGATATCAAATAAAGATCAATTCGTTTAAAGTATTTTTGTATACTGCAACACTGTGTCCTAAAATTGCCACCGTCTAATGGTGGGCAAAACATTAACGAATATTAATCGGCGGCGATTTGGCGCATCTGCCGTGAGGTACCAGCCGCAGGTAGCAGAAGCAACAGACGGCGGTACATCCACCCGAAACAGTGCAGCTCAAATTCATAGGGTGGGAATAGACAGAAGCATCTCCATCGAGAAAGCTGCGCACTGCGATTGCCAACACTCTTGCCCAGCGCAGCAATTATGGGCGAAATTCCCCCTTTCGTGGACAAAGGGGGGGGAGTAATCCTTTTAGTAAGAGCGTAGGCATAGCATACGCGTAGCTCAAAAAAGTCAAACTTAAAGTCATTTCTGTAGAGTATCGGCAGTAAAATAGTACCCCCCCCCCCCCTACCAGAAAACAGATGTTGTAAGAGACTGAGGTACCGGCGCTAACAGAGGGCGGTTTACCCATTTTACCCATCTGACAGAGATTTCGACAATCGAATCGAAATCTCCGGCTAACTTGATGATTCATCTTTAAGGGGAACATTATAATAATAATAATAATAATAATTCCCACAACATCTCATACATTGACCTGACTCCGTGGTAAGTCGCTTAAAGCACTTGTGTTACGGACGCCAGACAACAGAGGAATCACAAATATACTACTTAAATACATATATTTTACACCCATACACAGAGCAAACACAAATATCATCATATAAATATTTGCTCTGGGTGGGAATCGAACCCACGACCCCTGGTGCACAAGACAGGATCACTACCATCTGCGCCATCGGGCTCGTCAACATTACGAATACACTATTAATCTCCTCAGATGGCTTTGTGTATGTCCAGAATCCAGTCCAAATGGTGACTCTAGCAACTGCCGTGGATTTACGTAAATAACGAGTATTTAACGAGTAAATTACGAGTAATTAATTATCTCCCCCAAGGGAGAAGAAGGAGTCCCACCTCCTTTCGACTTCGCCTTCAACCGTGACAGCCGGCTTCTGACCGCCCATGACTCACGGTCCAGACAAACCCGCTTTAGGCTGTATTCAAGACGCACTGGGTACCCAAATTAGGATTATCTTCCTACCTTTTTACTTTTTATTGTATTTTATTTCAGAACAAATACTTGATTGCTTAGCGCATGATATTTAGGAAGTGGTATCCCAGGTATGGTAAGTTTATAATTTATATGGGTAACGGTAGGAAGGAATTAGCGAACTTTTTACACAACCTAACCTGATTGTAACAGTAACTGACTATTTTTGTATATATATTTGGCTAAGTATTGCCACTTCCAATTATGTTGTTTACAGAAAATAACTATGAGAGTTAATTCTATAACGCCTACTCGATTTTACTAGCAATATCATACATCTTACATCTCAAATAAGTAATCTTTGCAGGCGCATATTTTTTATTAAACAAGAAATTATAGGTAAATTAATTACAATACTTAACAATAAGTCAAAAGTAGTAACATTTGAAAACGTTCATCTCTGAGCTTGTAATAAAATGTACCTGACAATCGGCACTAATATAGATTTTATAAATGTTCAACATAGGTACCTATATTTTTATGCACTCTATAACAAAAACAAAAATACATTTAGATTTGTGAACCTTAAAGATCTGTAGAGCGGTTATACCTGTATACCCCTCCATTCTAGCACGGAAGGGTTGGGAAATAGCAATTATCGTCTCTAGCAATTTCCAATCAAACTTTAATCGAAGTAAATTCAAGAAGATTTAATCATTTAATACTTCATAATTAAACTGGATTCTAGGTTTATCTTGGCACTGGTTCGGTAGTTTGATAGCAAACGGAAATATCTATCAAAGGTTCTTGCAATAATTATAGTAGATGTTTATAAATCTTCGTCATCGCACTTACGCCGCCGCCGCGCCACCGCACTACGCCGCGAGCTGGCCGTCTCTAGGAAATGCCATTAAGGTATCCACTTCTTGAAATACAGGATATGACCTAATAGCTTCTGGTTTTAAACACTTACAAATAGCGCATTCTACAGTATACATTTCATTTATCACGGAGTTTGTGGCAAACAGAGCACGACCTAAGTATTTAACAACTCAAAATGAAGATTAAAGGACAGTGACGTATTTAAAGAAATGAAAAGCTCACAATTCCTTGTGAATGTATGTAAGCTTGTAGATGCTACATCATCTTCATCATACCAGTCATTGAAAGTCCACTGTTGGACATACATTTTGCCCCGGGGATGCTGCTGCCTTGGCCTGGATACCTGGCACAGGGAGAGGTACTATTCTGCTCTGCTGGTACCTTACAGCTAAAATGAGATCAAGAAGAAGATGATCACGAACTCTATACTTATTTTAGGCTTATATTATACTTAACTTTTACAGTTCGTGTATGGTAAATTGTGTCTAAAATTGTGCTATTTATAGCATACTTTAGTATTAAATATTTAATATGAAAATAAGCCGTGACGAGGCGGCAGACCACGCCCACGCGTAGGCGCGTCGTCGTTTAGTCTCGCGTTCGCGGCCCATGAAGGGGCTCTGGCGCTGAGCCAGCGCACTTAATATTTAAATGTTTCATTTTACATCCCAAGGACAGAGGACGAACAAATTTTGACTGTAAAATGTGAGGGATGGGGGGGGGGGGGGGAGCGAGGAGAAGTTACGTGTACGAACGTGTACGCGTGTACAATGTACTGTTGTGTAATGCAATCATATTTAGCGATTATCATATCACATTTATATACCTCAAACCCCCATATACATCAACGCGGCTGACTTGTGAAGCTGCAATGTTGCTGATGTTCTGTATCTAATTACAAGCTACAGCCTGTCACAGGTAGTTGTTAAAAGCGCGGCGATTACCACGCCGTTTTAGGCTTATCATTAACAGGAATGACTAATGCCACACTGCCTAACAGGTCACGACAGGAAGCTTACTCAAATAAAACGAGATATATGAATAGAATAAGCGGCTAGGCCCAGTTAGAAAATATTGGGCATAGTCCGCCGTGAGGTACCGGCGGAGTAGAATAGAACCTCGCACTGCACCAGGTGTCGCAAAAGGCGACTAAGGTACTAACACCGACAGATGGCGGTATAAACATCCGAAACAGTGCAGTTTAAATGCACAGGGCGAGGATGGGCAGCAGCATCCCTGTCGCGAAAGCTGCGCTCTGCGATTACCACCACGCTTGCCGAGCGCGGCAGTTATGGGCAAATCCTCCTTTCTTGGAGAAACCTATGTCCAACAGTGGACTTCCAAAAGCTGATATTGGTAATGTACTACAATATTTGAGAGATATGGTCGATTTTTATTAGACCGACCATATCTCTCAAATATTGTAGTACATTACCAATATCAGCTTTTGGAAGTCCACTGTTGGACATAGGCCTCCCCAAGAAAAGGGGAATTTAGCTTATAATTGGGCAAACGTGTTGGCAATTGCAGAGCGCTTTCGTGATGGGGATGCTGCTGCCCATCTTCATCCTGTGCATTTCAGATACAATGATTCGGATGACTGTGCTACCATCTGTCGGTTCTGATATCTTAGTCGCCTTTCACGACACCTGGTACAGAGGGAGATACTATTCTGCTCTGCAATACTAACCTAGTATATATTTTTTTGCTTTTCACAGATTATCCATGAGACACACCGGACTTCTTATCCCGTGCCTCGCCTGTGGTCCGTCCTGGGTGTCCGAGTGTCCCCGTCAAACTCGCGGCAAACCGCGCGCGTTAGCGCACTCGTAACCATCAACTCTGGGCAGGGGTGCCTCGAGTGCTTCTACATCTTTATCAAACAATTAATTCATATTCTGAATTAAATGTAAAAAGTTGCCAGCTCCAACAACAGCAGAACAGATGCATTGCAAACTGTAATTAGGGATCAAATACAAAAACGCTCGTTTTTTTAAATAAAATTCCGTCCGCGTGGGCCTAACTCTAAATCGCTTTCTGCGAGGTTTTTTCGATACTAAAACTAGCCTTAGTTTAATTTTATACCTAAGAATTAAAACTTGCTAATCATATCAGCAATTGAAAATCCACTGCTGGACACAGGCCTCCCAAAGAAAAGAGGAATTTTGCCCATAATTACCGTGTTGGCGATCGTATCCCCACCCTATGCATTTGAGCTACATACACTGTTTAGGATGCATATACCGCCATCTATCGGTTCTAGTATCTTAGTCGCTTTTTACAACACCCGGTATAGGGGAAGGTACTATTCTACTCTGCCGGTACCCCATGGCTAAAATTTGCCGATATGATGAATTTGATAAAATTTAGGGCGTAAAACTTTACATTCATTTACAAGAAACTATGAACTGCATGGGTACCTCATTTATCTCTATTTCTACCTTCACGAGACCCCCTAAAGCGTGTAAATCTAGGAAGATTTATGTGATAATACAGTCAGGTGCGGGTTAGGTTCGATGTGAAACCAGTGAATGCTTGTATGATACTGACTATATTGTCAGAATACGTGTTGCCCGCGTGTGTATCGAATATTGGGCAAATTACATTGTTAAATATCAATAATTATTTATTATTATTATGTTCATACAATATCATACACCTCTACAATTCGATGTGGCGTCTGCCCATGTACTTGTTTACCAACGTAGTAATATAAAAAAGGGAAGCGTATTATGTTTTACTCGGACCAAAGCGCGCATCCCTGGCTTTGGCGTAGATCCAAAACAGTTAAACAGTTTGAACTTTTTATATTTTACAACTCTCGCCTCAAGGACGGCCGATGCCATAAAATGCATCTAAACCGCCGGCGGAAAAGAAAATAATTTACGCTTCGGTACAATGAGATCTTAAAAGCAAGAACGTAGTTTTTTTTACAATTCTACATCGGTGATGAATTCCTAAAAATGCATGATGAGAAATATCTCATCATGCATTTTTAAGAATTCATCACTTTCAGGGACATGCAGAATTTGGGTATTATGTCAAAGACTTAAGCGATTGAAAGGGTGTGCGACTGGTGTTCAAGGTATTTTCGGAGTGTGTTTTCAGCTTTGTGTTATCACAAGATTTTCTTTAATCCTCCTATCCTAAGAAATATACGTTGTATACGAGGGTAATGTTGAACAAAGTGATGCCATCTGTTGGCCGCCTGTGCAAACATCCGTAACTTGTTTATCATATCCAGTCCGATGACTGATCTGACGAAATTGCAAATAAACCTTAAAATATAAACAATTACACTCACAATAATACACATTTTGTGTAATCAATATTCTTGCGGAGACAAGCCCGTAGTCTATTTATTAGTACAGTTTGAAAAATTAATAATAATATAATAATATTCTACTTCTGAAGAAAGGACGAGGTTAAGAATACATAAAATACTGAAGGGCGCATGACGCAGTGGTTAATAATCGATATAATTATTCTTTTCTTACCTATCCTAGACAGGTAAGCCAAAAATTAAGAAGCTATTCCGTGTTTCGAAAGGCATTCATCAGACTAAGTTAAGTCGTTAGTCTCAGCTGCATTAGCAATCACTAAAACATCAATCCAAACAGGGCCCTCACGGTGAGTCAAAAATTTGTTCCGTATTTATCTACAAGGAACGCTCGCCCAGTGAGGAGGTGCCATTAAAAATAACAATCATGATATTCACATAATATATTAGACTTACAGCTTACCTGGAATACAGGAGTATCGATTCGGTCGCACGTATGCACTATACGTGGCTAAATAGCATATACGAAAAGTGGTTTCAAATCTATTGGCGGGATTCCGCTCAAGTGCGCGCTCGAAGCAACAATTTGGCCGTCGTAAACTGATTAGTACTTCCTCGAGCATCACTACCAACAACATCCACTCTGGAATGACCCTATTTGATTTGTCAACCACAATCACATTATTTGGCCTGTAATAAGAATTGAGCTGATACTGCCTTTATATTCTTCAACAATTAAAAATTCGCTATTTTTTAATTCGACCAGACAAACAAGCATACAGTCCGCGTGATAGTAATTATGACTGCAGTCTATACACTCTCGTAATATTACAGGGATACCACTACAACATTGCCAACCTTGTGAATTAATGGATTATGTGACATTACCCAGTAATTTCTATGCTTCTTTCACCCTTCAAACCGGAACACAGCAATGCACTGCTATTTGGTTGCACTTGCTATTTGCAGACCACTTTTATATGAGTTTTACCTCAGAAAAGTACAAAGTAGACCTCAGACATAACTACCAATTAGCTGTGTATTAAATTGCTAAAGGGCACAAGCCCCTCAAGACAATTTATCGAATACCGGTTCAAAACAGTAACAATATTTCTGCTCCACGTGTTTTGTAGAAACCTAAAAAGTACAGGGGTAACATTACATCCCGATCAAACACGTAGGTCCCTGTGGATACTCGGGACATTGTCGGAAGGAATCCAGATCCCTGAGAGCCTGCATCAATACAGCCACACCGACATTTTCATAGCTGTAGATAAATATCAAACAACCGAATCTTGTTACCGCACGGGGTTGCAAGTGCCAGCATGACCTTTACCATACACACTGTTCCACCCTCAGCATTTACCAAAGGTTTGTCAGGTAAATGTAAATAAGAAGGTGAAGCAGCAGATAAAGATTATCATAGGAATGGTATATACCATATAATAAATATTTATTATATTCTTTATTGTACAAACCATAAACAACACATTCAAATAACATGGAAAAACATACAACAGTACAATAGGCGACCTTATCGCATAGAGCGATCTCTTCTAGGCAACCTTTGGACCGAAAAGAAATACAACAATACAATACATACATACACACACACGTCGTAGATTTACAAATTCAAAATATAGATTTTGAATCAGTAATACTATACTGATATTATAAAGCGAGTTTGTATATTTGTTTGAACGCGCTAATTTTCCAGTGTTAGATAGTCCATTGATCGGGGATATTTTTTTTATTTTTATATTTACAATGTCAAAAGTGTAGTAAATCGGCGCTGGTTTTAAATTGACAAACCCATTAGTTATCGAATCCAGGAGTATAAAATTAGGAATATTTTTACCCAATGACATTCAAGCGAGTTTAACTTGAATATTCGATTATCCTAATCCTCCTGCAGCCTCAATTATGTACTCGGAAAATCTCATCAAGACTTGCTCAGCACTATATTGATTCCTGCTCCGTATACATTTTATACTGTGGAATACAAACGTTAAATGCTTTCGAAATGAGTTCCACTGCAGACGAACGGGAATGCCATACAATACTTCATTCAGTTTACGCAACAAGATATACCGATCCTTGATAAATTCTTCGCAATATCCAGCCAACTTGGAAATTCTTATGAAAATTCCTATGGAGCTACGAAGCTGAAAGGTATTTTAGAAGCCTTAAGAAATATCGTGCTTGATATTCTACGATATTGTATAATATAAAAGGCTTATTTGGTTTTGCTATATTTAACCGAATTAGAATAGCTTTCGACGGGGATGCAGCTGCTGTGCTTTCAGCTATACTGTCATTTATCTCCTCATACGACGTCTACTAAAAAGAGCTACATAGTCTGCCTTGTCAGTACCTAACAGCCAATATTAAACTGTAAATAAGGACTGTGTAATTAACAGAGACTGATAGGAGAGAACTAAGTGGTTCATTATATGTTAGTAACTAAAATATATATAATTAAGCCAATTAACATTAAAAACTATTGTCGATGAAATCATTGATATAAAAAAACTAAGAGACGTATTTGCATTAAACTTTTGGTAATTAAAATATAAAAGTAATTAGGCCAATTTAAACTTAAATGTATTATCGTATAAATCTTTGAAGACATCAAAAAATATAACTACTAATAGAAGTATATGTACATGAAATATGACATTACTATTAAGACAGGGGTTTGTTAGCAAATAATGAAGCAAAATCAATGTGTTTCTGGAGATCCTCGGGAGTCATCGAAGAGTTCACTACGAGCGATGAATAGATACACAGGACCGCCGCGGCACCCGACGTTTACGTCTGGAGAGACGGTGCCGTAGATGTTTTATGACCACTCGCTCGCCCGCCACATAAATGGTGGGATTGGTGGACAGTTAACGTATAGATATCCTTAAGGGTGCGTTGTTAACTCGACATAATGGATTGGTGCGATTCTATCCATATACTTAAGAACTTGATTCTTTTACGTCTTATTATATTTCTTATACATTTTTATGTTGTTAGTAAACATGGAAATACAAAAAATTATCATTTGCTGTGTCACGACGTGCGATGTTTCACTGATATCCATAGAAAGTTAAGTTTGGTTTTTTAAACTTGTATTGCTTATTATTATTAATGAGGATAATTTTTGGGATATAGTGTGCTTAGGAGCGGTGTAGTACCGTCAGATTAGTAGGTATAGCACTGTAGGAGGGATCCCTTTCTCTCCCATAGGAGGTATCCCACCGTACCTGATAAGACTACTGACGGCGGTACCTCAGATCGTTACATCGATCGGCTGTATGTATGGGCGGGGAATTATGTTGCAAAATTACTGATATATGTTCCTGTTGTAAATATTTTTGAACAATCTGTAATTATATGATGAACAAAAACGTTTAATAAATAGATAAGAAATGGGGTGGACTACAGTTGAATTTCAATTTAAATTACTTATCTGACAAACACACACATACGTCCAAATTTATTTTTCATAATAGGATTTCTATAATCGGAATTCAATTTGAATATTTATTCCAAAAATAAACGTGCAATTCCCCATTCCTCTCTGTGTTCTAAACGTAAAGCGGAATCAAGAACAGAAGTCCGTTCGAAGGTCGATCACCCGATTCACCCGTCCAGGGCAGATTGTCTCGTTTAGTGCGGGCGTTAGCGCACCCTTTATGAGGACTCGCTATTGTCGCGCTGATATGGTCGCTTTACGGCTGGTCCTGCTCCACCGCCGGGGCATTGAACCCTGGCCTGGACAACGATCTACAGATGGATTAAGGCTATACAGAAATGTATTGTTGCTCATACGAATACCTGCTGCAGAGATCACTCGCTGCTACTACCATGTTATTTTAAGATTTTTCATTGAAGCCCAGTCCCCCGAAACTACCCCTATGCAGTCATCAGATCGATTTGAGGAAGAGAAAACATTATTATCATGATGAAATAATACCTAATAATAATAAATAATTTCCATTCGGATCCGTTCTGGTGTGTATGAGTAAAAAACAAACAAACACGCTCTTGCATCACATTTCTGAATTTTAGGATATGTGAAAAGTTTTCTATATTTTAAAAGACACTAAACATTGAAGCCGGTCGTCGTGGAGGCGCCGCGGTGCGCGCGCCCGGTCTCAGTCGGGCCAGGTAGCTATTGTTGCACAATTTATTTGTAGTACACTAACTATACTATCGACTCTATTATGAACACGATCTTGTCCCATACTTTAGTGTGTTCAACGGATCACGTGTTAGAAAATAACAAAAATGTATCGAGCTTACAATAATATTTATTGTTTAATATAAACTACGTAGTATCTATTTTTCTAATAATACATACAAGGTTTGTATTCAATAAATATATTTGACTAACCAAACGTCACAACTAAATAAACATGTCTGTTAATTTCGTTATTCACAACAACAGCCCGGCTAGCTCAGTCGGTAGAGCATGAGACTCTTAATCTCAGGGTCGTGGGTTCGAGCCCCACGTTGGGCGGCATCTGTTATTTTTTTCCTTAAAATTACACATTTTCTACGTGTTTATAGAAATAAAGTTTTATTAAGACAACTCACCTGCAATTTTTCGTTCACGCATCTTCCGCCACAGCTGTTCGGCCTTTCTCATGGGCCAATTCTCGACTTTGGCACTGAACGACCTGAAGAACTTGTACTCCTTGAAGTGCGACATCCTGCGCTCCATCTTGCTGGGCGTGTGTCCCGGCGGCGGCGGCGACGGCGCCTTCGGGGTGCCGGACGGCGACGCCATTTTAAATTTCAAATTTGGAACCGTTTTATACTAAATTAACGACAACGAACTGTTTGCTTTTAAATTCGGTTTTTTGTACTTTGGACCCTCGTTAGCCACTTTTGAATTTCCATTTCATTGTTACCACTTTACTTCTCGAATCTAAAATGATCATTGTTTATCTACAATTCTGGAATATAAACACACGAGAGATATAATTTATGAAATCGTTTGTACTAAAAGTTGAAGATTACGAGTTTATATTACGCATAAATAGGTTGAGATATATAATAAGATTTAGTTTGTTTGTGCCGAAAATATTTTCCTACTGAAAGATTAATGCGTTTCTAAATAGATAGAACGTTTTCTAATCCTCCCACTAGATATCTATTTATATGGAGGAACTGAAGTACGCTAGTCCGACCGCCGTGCGGTACTTGTATAATTTAACCTGCAACAAAAATATTTCATTAGTGGTTAGGATAAAGAGGGTCGGGCTGCCTGCTAATGGATTAGTTGCAGCCCGGAATTACGAGCTCATCTCAATAATGCACTTTCCTAATATTATGGAATGTATTTTGCTCGAATTAGTTTGTAATGTAACATACCCGTTCTCGTTATATATGTATCAGAGTTTAAGTTCGGAGCGCCGTTAATGAATAAATGTTAGTGGTATTCTCGTACATAAAAATGTCTAGTCAACGTTTGTGGTGCATACTTTAATGGTCTCTGGTTTCCATGACGTAATGGGTATTAGAATGAAGTCGGAACAATGTTTGTAATTTTATCTTATATTTATTTCATTTGTGGTCGAACATGCAGGTGAATAATAATATTCTCGTATAATGTAACAGATAAATCAAAATAACGCAGCCGTGAATCACCGTTGTCAACCCACTAAGTTTTTTTATGTAGCAGTTTTATGGAAGTATTGGAAGTCCTCAGCTGGACATAGGCCTCCCGAGGAAAGGGAGAATTTTGGAAATAATTGCCGCTAGCAACCGAGCTGGCAACCGCAGGGCGTAGCTTTCGGGCCGAGAATGCTGCTGCACATCGCCGCCCTGTGCGCACTGTTTTTGATGGATATACCACGATCCGTCAGTTCCGTACCTAAGTCGCCTCTTACGACACCTGGTACAGGAGAAGGTCCTTTTCTCAATGCCGGTGTACCATTAAACTTCAATTTTTACTTATGTTTATTACCACGAAGTTTAATATTTACTAAAAACAGTTTTTAGTAAATATTAAACCTCGAGAGAAATTAAACAGACACGAGCAGAGTGTTACGTATAATTATTAAATAAATTAATTAAAAACGTAATTTTTATTTCCATTTTACTATAAGACACCACTTGCTAATAAGGTTAACAGATAAAATGTCTGTTAACGTAATATGGAAGTTATCAAAGCTGTCACCGTGACACATGAGCTTATCGGACACTTGTGAAACAATTATTTATCATAGTTTATTTTAAAGGAAAACATCTCCCTCAGCTTCGCCAGCTTAATCAATTTACTAGACAATTTATACATTATACATTTAAAAATGTCAAGTCCACGAGCTATGTTATTCCAGAATTATTATTAAAATATATTGAGTAGCATTTGTAAAATTATGTGCAGTTTATTAATCTGATTTCGATCTAACAGTAAGCGTAGTTAAAAATTTTAATGGTCGGTAAATTGAACACTAAAATCTCGACAAGTCATTTGGACGGCTGTTATTTTTTGTACAATTTCGATGCGCGACGGCGAAACGAACGCAACGATGCAAAAAGTGACTCAGAGTCGATCGTTTAGATTAACAATCATCCGACAGAAAATATAAAGCAGTAACAAAATCCCACGCGGTACAATTTTTAATTTTGCCAATTTCTCTTAAGTTCGCTCGCAATATCCGGACGCGTTCTTCCGTCACTTTCCGAGTTTCCTCCGTCCTCGCAAATATCAAAAGCCGAAAGGCTGTAACGAGCGCTTAGTTGTCTCTAAATAAATATTGACTGAACACCATTAAATATAATTTATTTTTGCAGATATTTTTTCAACATCTTTCCAAAAGCCTATTTCATTTAATTTTTAGATCGAATCGCGTATTACATTATAAAGCTGACGATTTCTAAGAATATATTCATTTGAAAATTTCAGCTTGTGCTTTATTCATTGTTATTAAAACAATATTCTGAAAATGATATCGCCAGGGAATAAACACACCTTTGTTCTAAAATGTTTGCCTTAATTTAGTAACTTATAGTTATATTCAGTTGATGTTAAATTATAAAACAAAAAGATAACTTCTTGCTATGCGAAGAATATTTTATGTTGATCGTAAAAAGATAACATGTACCGCCCGACGACTATCAACAGGATGACCTGAACAATTGTATAAATAATTATACGCCAGAGCTTTTATGTACATAAAATTTAACAAAATTAAATATTGATAAAGTTATTATAATAAAAATTAGAATATCATTACATTTTATATTTTAATTAATTATTTTTATAATATATTTTTTTTGTGCTGGTTCACAACCAGTGGTAACGTAACCTTCATAAATGAATATTTTTACAATAATAATAAACTTGATTTTCTGACCACAACTTAATACAAATGGCACCTGAACATTGTACATTACCAGCTGTTGTAGAAGACTCGAGTCTGAGGTAAGCAGAGAACTGTTTGTATTTCAGATCACCAGGCCGCCATCACATTTTGTTTTACTCAATAATATATTTCAACAAATATCAAAACTTTATAAACTAGTGAATTATTTAAAGCATGGTAAACGAATTACAGATAAATTAATGTAGGAATAATAAAGGAATGCTAATTGTAATAATACTAAATGCATGCGTGTGTGTATAGGTGAGTGCGAATAAGTGAGAGAGACTAATTGACTAATTTAACAAAACACTATGAATTACTACATCCTATAATCACGACAAAGACGTTACTCGTGGGAGCGAGCTGTGGCAAGTACAATGTAATTCTTTAGCGTACCAATAGATGTCACTATGCTCACTTAGTTCGCGGTGTTGTTATTTGCTTCCTAACACAAAAAGGGTCAGTGTTTAGATTTGTTTAACTAACCGTATTAATAAACCTTCAGTTGCGAAGTTGACTTTCTGATCTGACCCCTCGACTAGACCTCCCGAGCCTATCTTGAGCTTGGTCATGACACTTTACCTGAGCTGAATTTGGTTTTGCCTAACTGAAACCAGGATTTGTCCTAACGGTTCCCGCCCGATAAAATAGCAATTTTATTTTGATAAAACATATATTGCATTATTATTATTATTTGATCAGGGTCAAATTTACTGAAAATAATTATCTTTGAAGCGTGATCGACGTCAATTATTTGAAATAAAATTAAGCAAAATCTGAAATCTGCTAAGTGAAGCGAAATGCCAACAATTCACGGAGACGAAGTTGGTACTATTGGTTAAATACAACGCAGCTTTGAAATACTCGACGCAGAAGCGAACGAGCTCCGACCCGTGGACTCCGCTTACTTAATTCAAAAGGTCAAACGGATAAACTTCAATAGAACTGTTCATTTCAATTCCTCAACGGTTTTTAAAGTATCTTACTTATGATAAAACCACTTAATGCCGACTTAAAAGTTATTTATTTAACTTATTACATATTTTGTTTGACGCTGACGGTACCTTGTAAGAACTCGATGTAATGAACGAGCACACGTTTAATTTGCTTTTTTCAAGAATTTTTTATTTGCGTTAGCCATTTGTGAACAGCAACTTTATAGGTTTGCACGAAAATACCGAAGACACACAAACCAAATCTTTTACAACGTATAAATATGAGCAACGTTGAAATTGATTTGAATAAAAACATATATAAATTGAATGCTACGATAGACTTAACAATATCATCCCTATTTATCTTCACTAAAATAAAGTTTTGTAACCAGGCAGTTCATATGGTGGAAAGACATAAACAAATTAGTGAACAAAACAAAATTAAATGGGACTTAATTAAATGTTTAGTAACCAGGTGTCGCGTGATTGACGATTATAGAGTGGATATGACGATGGTAATTACAGCCTTTGACCTGAAATCCTTGATAATGTTACATAATAAATTAACCAGTAACTCTGGTCACGTGGTAGACGACTAATGACATCGGGCGTCTCTGCAAGCTTGGTGCTCACCGGAGCCTGCGCGACCCTCGCATGATCTCTCTGTTCTAAAGTAGTCTAGTATACTTGGAGGTCGACACCTGCTGTAAGTCACTTTTTGTAGGTTATATTTCCATTAATATATGAAATAACATTTACGTCAATAATATTGAAAATCAATAAGATGTTAATATACATATTTTCAATGAAACAAGTTTGTGCCCGAATTTCTATGTAGTAAACTTAATTCTAAGAAATATCATGAGCGATTAGTTTTCAATTGCTACAATTCACCAGCTATAGTTTAACTCCACTACATATTGTAAATTGGAGCGCTCCGCCGCGTGAAGGGTTTGCTTATGGAAATTAGATATGTGCAAATTGGAGCAGATACTCCGGCGCGCGCGACTACGGGTGGGGGGCGCGGGGGGCGCGGTTTACTCTCACGACTCATTATTACTCTTATTACGTAATTTAAGCTGAAGACTGACATATAAATTTACTTTTTAGGGCTCCGCAATCAAACAGACGTAGAAAAAGATGTAATTAGGCCCTGTTAATGTAATACAATTCTAATTAGACCAATGTTAATGACGTCTACGAAGTGTTTACATTAACTTTTGTAGGTTGAGTGTTCCATTCCTGAGTGTAAGGCTTGTGATCTTATTATTGTGTCGTCTGCCTTAAGGTAGCGCTCGTAATATTGTTCAAGATTATTGGGGGTGTGCTACAAGCATTCTTCTATGGAGGATCATATTTCTATTTACTGGAGAAAAATCGAGAAAATGAAAATAGACGGTTTTAAAAGTTATCAGTACCAGTACGGAATCCTACACGCTCTTATTATGTTAAATATTGAGCTAGATGTTGCTCCTGACGTGTTTTAGAGATGCCAGTCTTACAGGTAATAGATCCGGCAAGATCGCAATTTGCGGATCGACGCGGAGTTAAACGAATTGGCAAACACCACAATGATGTAGCATACGACAAACGTTGGCGGGATTGATGGGAAGAACACTGTGTGCCGACAGTGACGAGGAGAGGTCGGTGACATGTTGTGACCAACGAGTGTGGACGAGACAAATCAAATCAAAAAGTTATCATCAATCATCATCAATACAGCCTTTATGAATTCCACTGCTGACAATGGGCCACTCTAAGAAAGAGGAATTTGCCCATAAGTGCCGTGCTGGGCAAGCGTGTTGTCAATCGCAGAGCGCAGCTTACGCGAAGGGGAGGCTGCTGACCAGCCATACCCAGTGCATAAGAGCTGTACTGCTTCGGATGGATATACAGCTATCTGTCGGTACCTTAGTCGCCTTTTAAGACAGCTGGAACAGAGGGAGGTACTATTCTACTCTGCCGGTTACTCGCGGCCAAAAGTTATACCGTGAGCAAAAGTACCAAAAGTTATATTATAGGTTGATCATAAAACATTGTGTATATTTCCATACGTCTTTCAAAACAAACCAAGTTTCAACATTTTCGGATATACTTGAACAGTTTTCGTAGGTCCTTTACTGACTGCTAATGTAGTAAAGTAACACGAAACGTGTGAGACAAAGCAGTTCGGATATGAGAAAAAGTAAGATTAAGAAGATCTCCGTGGGTTATATAAGGGCAGAGTAGAATAGTACCTCTCCTGAACCAGGTGCCGTAAGAGCGACTGAGGTACCGGAACCGACAATGACGATATATCCATCCGATACAGTTTAGCCCAAATTCAAGGGACGGGGATGCGCAGCAGTAACCCAGCCGTAAAAGCTACGCTCTACGATTGCCAACATGCTTACCAAGCGCATCAATTATGGGCAGATCCCCCCTTTTTGGGGAAGCCTATATCCAGCAGTGGACTTACAAAGGACGGTATGATGATGCGTCACCGCAGCCTATACACACTCGTAATATCACAAGGATATCACTAACGCGTTGCCAACCTTGTGACTTGCAACATTACCCAGTAAATTAACTGTCTCTCTCACCCTTCAGATCAGAATCGGAATACAGCTACGCAAATACTGAAATTTGGCGGTAGAAAAAGGTGAGAGTGAGGTGTCGTAATGCAGTTGTTGTATGAGGTCTACCTCATGTAACCTACAATAAACGTAACGCTGTCAACATTACGTGTAGTACAATTTATTTTCAACCTTACCTGGTCTGGCCAAGTGTGGTACCTGCTCATAGCGGCAATGGTTATGACAGCGGCCTTGAACCGACCACTTAAGGCTCGCTTTGGAAGCTAAAAGTATGTAATTATATAATCTTGGCTGAAAATGTTTATACGAGTATTTACTTAGGTAATATTTACTTCTAGATAACAAAGATGGCTTAAAAATGCATGAAAATACAATAACAGATTTGCTGGTGGTGCCAACTCTTTGTATATGAAAGGTTAATGCAACGAAAGGAAAATAATTACTGAAAAAAAAACTTTATGCAGGTAATTTTTGGAAATACATAAACCAATGCACTGGACACAAGCCGCACACAACCGTTCCTATTGGAGATTACCTACTTGGGGAGGCCTACGTCCAGCAGTGGACGTCTTATGGCTGATATGATGATGATGACACAATTCAATAGCTGATGTAATAAGTTAAGTATTAAAAGTTATTAGAAAAAATACATTTAAAACGACATATTTGTCTAAACAGAGATAGAATATATTAAAAAAAGTGTTTTTATGTTGTCTGTATGGACTGGATCATATTGGAACTTCGTTTTCTAAGATCTGACGACCATGAAAATAAAATATATCACTATACGTGAGGTTTATGTTTTGTAAATTACCCTAATACATATTTACTAGCAGGGCCGTGTGGTACCGGCAGAGTAGAAAAGTACCTCCCTCTGTACCTCTGTAGGTGTCGTAAAAGGTGACTACGATACCGACAGATAGCGGTATATCCATCCAAAGCAGTGTAGCTCTAATGCACAGGGTCCCTACCCTGGTCAGCAGAATCCCCGTTGCGAAAGCTGCGCTCTGCGATTGACAACACGCTTGCCCAGCGCGGCAAATATGGGCAAACTTTCCCCTTTATTGGGGAGGCCGATATCCAGTGGAGGACTTTCAATGGGTGTAATGATGAAACAGACACACTGACAATTTTTTTTAAATAATTTAATAATAATGAGAAACGTGCGTGACGTAGCTAGTATGGCGTAAACATTCAGTAAAAATATTATTTTGGAATGTATTACAAACAGATAGTTGAGCCTCCGTTTGATACAAATGTAGATCAAGTAAATCCATTTAGTTATAAAACGACATGAGAGACTGCACGCTCAACCTTCAGCGTGCGTAGGTCGGACCCTAGCGAAGTGCTTACGTTACGTCTGAGGAAAATTAATATGACCTTTTGCGACATGCGAATTTCCCGGACACATTCACTCTCACACACGCACTCACTCTTTTCTATTAATTATTAACCACAAACAACAAAATTGAAAATTTATCATAATATTCTAACATCCATTACGATTAAACTTTTATTTTTATTCTGAACAATTCGATTGTTTTGTAGGATCTGTTCTCGATGACGTGTTATTTTAAATAGTCATATTTGAATCCAACAAAACAGTTGTCTGATGTTCCTTTAAATATAAGTTGATGATGAAGTGCGTCAATCGAGTAGCGCCGCACGCGCTAACTGTATCGGCATGTACTTTTTGGCGTCATATTTTATTAATAGTATCATTTGTTTTTGGTTACATTGCAAAGGTTTCATATATAATGCATTTTATATAAAAGTAACCTAAAATAAAGACAAAAATCCATTAAATATTTTAAAAATACTACTTTCCAATCCCACCGTATTTGAAAGAGCATGACAAGACGCATAACTGTCATATAATATGAGACAAATGTTCATATGCAAAAACAACTTGTTTCAAGTTTATATAAACGATCTAGTTTAGGTACACCTTATATACTTCCTTTATATGGCTTAATTAAAGTTTCAACTCTTAATTAAGTTCGAAATTTATTGCACAAATTGAAAGTCTTATCCGCCACTCCGCGTTTCCTCCGCGTGGGTTGCTTAAAACAAATTATGAATGGACCAGCGTCTCTTTAAAACGCCAGAATAAATGAAATTAATTTGCATAATCCCGCGTCACTTGACGAAACAATATACTTATACCTCTTGGAATGAACTTTTATGAATACTTCGTTCTATTTAATCCGAATTGTAAAAGACCGACTCGCATTATTGATAAATTAAAGTATGTAGTTTTGCCCAGAGATTATTTAACACTGTTAAAATGCTCTCCTAAAATGCATAATCGGAGAGACTTTTAAGTAATTTTCATCATTCATAGCATTTATTTTTTTGACAAGATTAGGTTATGTATAAATCATTAATGTTTTATGTAATTTGGCGGAGTAGAACAGTACATCCCTCTGCAATATGATAACAATAGAAACCGATGAACGGCGGTGTATCCATCAGAAACAGCGCAACCAATAATAAAACAGGGTGAGGATGGGCAGCAGCATCTTCGTCGCGAAGTTACACTCTGCAATTGCCACCACGCCTGCCCAGCGCGGCAGGCCTAATCTTACGGAGGCCTATGTTTGACAGTGGACTTTCTATGACTGATATGACGATGATAATGTGATGATTGTTGAAGAGTTTTCCTGGACAGTGGATACTGATATATAACTTATACGATTTTATAAAGTAATTGTAATTCAATAAAATTTCTTATTAAACTTTACCCAAAATTATTAAGCCTCAGAAGAAAACTCCACACTCTCAGTTGACACATTTATTTGCATACTAGTATATCTTTAAGAATTTGTGGTACAATAGACAGCGAAGGAAATGGCAGGCCGTCGTTTGATATCAGATCCGTAATACAAAACGAGAATTCTTAAAGGTTCTGCTTCGTGTGATGTTAAATGCAATGAAATTAAATTGTTATAAGCAGTTTTGATTTCAATATTGTTTTGAAATCCACTTTGTTCACTGTTTAAATTTGTTATTGTTTTTGTCCACATATCAGATATGTATACTCAAAATTCATTATCCAATTAATACCTACATTATTATTAATACTCGGCTACTCGAAAATTAAATATCTTTAATAATTCTATAATATACTATTTAAAATAAAATGTCAAAATAATTCACTACACTAATTGGTTGGTTTTAAATAAATACTAATTGTATTGACTTTTTATATTACTGCCCGCGTTAGAGCGCTGCTCCACCGTACTTACACTGTAACAGCCTCTATTTATTTCCGGAGGGAAGGTTCGCTTACGATTAACAAAGTAATCTGAACACAAACGTTCACACGAAGATATTGTCTACACTTGCTTGCATTTCAACAATATCATGTGACAATATAGCAGATATTCCGAAATGAATGCTTTAGTGTCTTACGTGAAAAACTGAAGTTGATATATTTATGAAAGAACCCAAAAATAGTTTTGTTGTTGCAAATTTACATACCTTTAATGTTATATTATACGTATTAATAAACAAATAAGACTAAGGTACCAAAACCGACCGACGGTGGTATAATCATACGAAAAAGTGAAGCTCAAATGCGCAGGGCGGAGATGGGCAGCAGCATTCTTGTCGCTAAAACTACGCTCTGCGATTGCAAACAAGCTTGCCCAGCGCCGCGATTGTGTGCAAACTCCCCCTTTCTTGGGGAGGCTAATATCCAGCAGTGGACTGCCAATGGCTGATATCATGATGAAGACGCCACATTGTTAACTAAGACAATCACCTATGTCCATAGGTATCAAACCTAGATTTAAGTAAATTTCAAAGATTAATGCTCCTAATCTCAATGTTACGTGAGGTTACTCGACGGAGACGATCTCTATACAACCTTTAAAAGAGTATTTATATATTAGGAGTTAAATATATAACTCCTTTCGTGCCTAACTCCATCACCATCGTTTTTTTGACTTGACCTTTGGTGCGTCAGGCGACGACAGTTATGTTGAAATAAATTTCAACCCGCGGACTTTTTAGTCGAATGAGCCCTCAATTGGTTCTATGTTGTAGTGGGACTTTTTGACTATTGAAAACTGTGTTCAGTTTGTGTATCTCATCCCAAGGATTGCAGGAACAACACGGCTATTATGGATAGGGATGCCGGAGGAGTAAAATAGTACTGCCCTCTGTACCAGGTGTCGTGAGAGGGAACTGGGGTATACCATAGTAACCGTATATCAAATGCAGCAGGACGAGTTTGGGCAGCAAACATCCCCGTAGTGAAGCTACGCATATCTTTTGCCACTACGACTGCGTCTACGTAGCAGCTTCATGTCCCACAGTGCCTCGTATATTACTATCACGATTGTGTGGGATGACGTTTTTTGGTTGGTTATTCATTGATAGCCCACTATATGGATATTTTCTATGGTAAATATTATTCGTATCCCAGACAACTTGATCTATAGAAACCAGAAAGGAAAGTACGTACCACGAATACCCAAACCCAACATATTAAAAATAAATATCAAAGACAAGCGGGTATACCCGAACATATGCGAACATATAGAACATAAGCGTCGTGTTCGGCGCCTGCCCGGGTTAACTAACGAAAGAATGAACGGTAACAATGAATAAATGATCAGTCTTCTGAAAGAAGCCTTATTGGAATTCGGAGAAATTATGAAGAGATTGATATCTTCAAAATATTAAATTTATGTTTATGTGTTGCTGTGAATATAATTTTAGGTAATTCATATTCTCGGAGAAGTAATTCAGAGCGATACTTTCCAGAACGATTAATGAGCCTTGTAGAAAATACTGAAAGGAAAATCTGAAATAATGAAATTTCTTTGAGTGATAAAAAAGTAGTGCGCTTCTCAAACAGACAAGTACTGAATATGTACCTATTTAAAGGGAATATTCTTAAATTAGTTTAGAGATTCGATTTCCGGTATTTACAGACCTGAAAGAAAAAGTTTAAATCGAACACGAATAGTCGTTACCTCACTAATCCGTCTTCCACGAATGTACATGTACACTGAACACTTAAATAACTTATGATCTACGACACGAGACACCAGAACACTACGAAGAAAAGTTGCTATTCCTACGCGAATGTCCCAAGCGAAAGTAAGGAAGCGACTGGACCGCACGCGCGAATCTACAGGTCTGCCCGCATCGCCTTTCCCGCGCCGGCGGGCGAGCGGGACGGGCGCAGCGACCGCGGCGCGTGCAAGAGAGACGGCCGCGTTTTCGCGATGCGGTCGGAAAAGCCCTGAAACGGGGATGGTAGGGCCCCCGTGCTGCAGTGGAAAGTTGGGACGGGACTCTACCTATTGTTTACCGGTACCATGGTAATGATGCTGCCGCGCAAAAAGCTACCGCTTCATTGGGTACTATACTGGATACTATACTGTTCTTCTGCTAACGTACAGTTTATCTTCTCAATTTTTGTCTTAACGAGACATGTTTAAAAACAACTCGAGCAACTGAATTTTAGGATAAATATTCTTCGAGTTTTTAATAACTTCAGCATTTTTTATTAGATACAGGAGTTATATAAAATGATAAAATATTTAGAAAATGTGGAGAGCCTAGGCATGGTACAGCTGGCCGCAGCTAGCGGACAATGAGGCTGTTAGCGCGTGTAATAAAGAATTTCAATGCCAATGCACACATCGCCACAGATACGAGCGATTTAAAAAGCGGAAGTTTTTAAAAGGTCAGCATATCACCCGTGAGACCACTTGCGTGCTTGCGTTGTGATACCCGATCCCCATCACGGCGCCACACGCTTGTATACATTTTTATGTATACCATGATGGTGACAATCCAAGAGGTTGGTTATAACCTTACTTAGCCAGGGTACTCATCTCGGACTAGTGTTATTATTAAGTCACTTATCAATGTTAATATTATGACCTGACTGACACTCGTTAGCGTCCTACCTACAGCGCCAAAAATCATGGGTCTGATCCCCGCTCAAGACACTTATGTGATGAGCATTTTGTTTGTTGTGTGTCCCGGTGTTGACTGTGTAAGTATTTGATATTCCTCTCCATGTCCCTAACGCAAGTCATTTGAGCTACCAATTTGATGATGTGTAAATAAATATTACCTTCTTCAATAAAAATTGTGTCTGTTTTTCGCAATACATCGACAAAATTATACGCGGACGATATAAAGATAATCAGAAATATCAAAATCCTCTGGATTATTTCTGAAATTTTTGTTTTCTTATTGCATGTTGTAGTCGCCTGTTTGGAAATATTTTATTTTTAAATTCTAACGTTAATGTCAATTCTTATACATACTGTTTTCCTGAATAACAATTATTTGTATATACAATTATTTGAAGTATGTCGAAAAAATTAATGATTCCTCCCTGGAATAAAATATTTGTATTGTTTTTATTGTAACTTTGAACCCACAAGACGCAGGCCTCTTACAAAGGTCTGGGTCTGGGTTGGTACTTCACTCTCACATATTTCTACCGCCAAACAGCAATGCAGATAAAATACGCAAAGCAGGGATGGGCAGCAGCATTTATGTCGCCATAGCTACACTCTTCGATTGCCAACAAGATTGCCCAGCGTGGCAATCATAGTCAAAACTCCCCCTTTCTTGGGGGTGATTCTGCCAATGTGCAGCAGAGCACTTCCAATGGCTAGTATGTTGAATGATGCATTAGGTAGTATTTTATCTTGCGCACCAAGGACCGTGGGTTCGAAGCCCATCCAGGTATAAACCGGAACTGAATAAACAAATCTAAATGACTAATACATACTTTTATTATACTCATAATAAATATACTAGGTATCTGTATGTCTTATCTGTAAGTGTACGAAGAGATCGAGCCTAAGGGAAAGATATAGGCTTTTTTTAGGAAAAACTTGTGAAAGTATAAACACAGTATAAAGTGAAAACCTTCCGGAATAAATATTCATCAAAATCAGTGCAACTGTTTCATAGTTCAGTGATGTGACAATATACGAATCCGCTTTATAATGTTAAATAAGACTCACTAAACACTACGAGAATTTTAATTAATTTCCACGCAATTTGTAACAGCGGGCGCTTTTGGAAGATAGAAATCTAATTGAGTATCGAATTTGTGTTCGTCGTTACACGTTGATTTTTTTTAACGGATGAATTTAAAAGGGCGCTCGTTACAGGTATCGGGTTCCACAGTAAGGCTGCCCGGCGCGCCCGGGCAGCCTTACTGTGGAACTTGGTGCAAAACTCTTTTGCTATTATTGTAAGAACTGCAATTCGGTTCTCGCACCGCTGCTTTATTCATGCACTCACTTTTATATATTCATCAATGACATCCCCAAGACTCCAGGAGTAGACCAGCACACAGTGTAACCCAACCGACACTCTTGCTGCCCTGCGCAATCTAACCCAAAGGACGGCCACTCGAGACGAAGTCCGTAGGAGGCGGTTAGTGATCGCCACCTGCACACTTGCGGGGGAGGCCCTCCTACATGTTTCACGTCATCCAGGGCGATCGGAACGAGCACAGGCAAAGTCGGGTTCAATTAAATCTTTATTTTCAATATATGCAATGATGATTTTTGATGTGTTCGCTTTTTATAAAAAACTCTGGTTTAACATAAATCTTAATATTCAAAATTTTAATTAAAATGTTGACCTTGTGAAGTAGTAATTATGTACGTACACATTCTGCCGTCACACGTGTCGCTGTCGGGCGCGGTCGGCCGGGAGGTGATAGAAACGTCGATATAAATGCCGTCGAACAGTGGTTTTATTATTAAATATTTTTAATATCATAAATTACTATTTGTGATATCTGAATAAAAAGCTGTCACAGAACAAACGCTTTAAAAAAACGCCGTAATACTACTGCCAAAGAGAACACACTGCGCAATAACATGCTACGCCAATTAATTAAAAAAGGAGTTTCGGTCGCAGGTCTAACCTATTAAACTTACTGTCAACTGCAATGTATTCATTATTGATCTAGCTTGTAGCTATTTAATATATTTCATAGGCATAGTCTAAGTAAAAGCCAAAGCCAAATATACTTCTTCAAGAAGTAGTTAAAAGAGGCATAGTATTAACAACATTAATATTAATAATTAATAATAAGGAAATGATTATTTGAAAATTTAAAGATAATATAGGCAACCCTCATAACCTAAGGGATGATAAAAGTCATCTAACACAGACAGGTAATTTCAATAGGCCCACCTTAAACTAGTCCGGCGGCACCAGGCGAGTCTTAAAACTAAGTTTACTGCAGGTTCATTACGCGACCCACCAGAAAGCAACTGGTGGTGATAAAGATTCTATCTATACCACCTATGTAGTAAAAATGGGGGTTCCATTGGCCTCAGCGCTAACAAACCATTGTCTTAAAACTAGTTGTTAAAGTGGTTCAATCACAAGCAGTTTTGGGGACGACATAATCTTTAACGCAATAGTAAGCTTTTATAAGATACGCCTATTTCCAACATATTTCTTGAATTTATTCAGAGGCAAAGATGTTAAGTAAAGAGGCGTAGTTGGGCAATAATAAACCTTTTTCTTATAAATGTAGAGTTTTGAACTAAGTGGTCTGTTATTTTAAAAACACGTGTCTTAGGTACAGTTAATTAAGATTTTTACCTTTGGTGTTACATTGTAAATATTGACAACCTTTGGAAAACCAGCCCAGCCGTTGTTAATGTTTATTTTGTCAATAGCCAAAATATATATTTATTTAAATACTAAAAATTGTTTACTATTGAAACGTGTGCTACATTTAGATAAATATAATTCAGAGAAATGTCTTGGGTTTTCTTAATAATGGGCATATCACAGTAAATGCCCTCTGTCCCTTGTGAGTATCAAATATTCATGTAATTTGTTATCAAGGAAACCCAGCGGGGATGAAACCGTTACAGCCGTCGCTAATGATAGTTATGAAGGCGGAGACAGTTAGCGCGCGATAGTACAGTCAAGAGTTGAGGGAGGCCGGTTCATACACGCAGCCAGCGGGTGCGCACCGCGGCCCGCCACACCTTACGATATACTTTTTACGGCGTTTTGCCGATAATTGCCGCGCTGGGCAGGTGTTGGTGTATCGGTTCCGGTACTACAGTGGCCGCTGAGGACATCTGGACAGGAGAAGGTACTCTTCTAGTTGACCGGTACCCCACGGCTGATTGAGTCGATAAATATTTGTTTTTTTTTTTATAATCTGTCTAAAAACAAGTATAATTTCTACGAATGAGAAGACGCTGCGCGCTCGCGGCCCGCCCGGTCCGCTGTGCCACGTGACGTAACTTAGGTACTACCAAGATGTTAGTGCCGACGCAGCCTGACTTTTTTATTGATAACACCTCGCGGGGACGGAGCCTTTCACGGTGGCTTCAGTTAAATGCTGGTACAGTACCTTACGTAAATAAGATCCGTAAATAAGATATAGACATGAATTAAATAAAATTTGTATGGCATGGTATGTGTTTTGTTATCAATTATTTCAAAAATGTGTTTTTATTGACATAATTACAAGGGCTGTGCATACGGTACCGCGATGTTTTTTAATGATATTGATATGTTATTTTATATTGCAGAACTGTTGTTCTATTGTTCATGGTTTCCACGCACGCGACAATAGTCATTTTATGGTAATATTTCCCATACAATACTATTGAAAATTTATTAGAGATCCCTAATATTTTCTACTGAAAAATATAGCCCTTGTTACTCAAGAATAATGCAGCATTCTATTACATACGAGTATATCTATATCGATACAAGAATTATCGAAATCTGTTCAGTGGTTTTTGAGTTTATTGGTGCTAAACAATAAACTCAAAAATATACAAACACACAATTAAGCAAACACGTTTCCACTTTACAATATTTGTGTAGAAAGAACCACATAGTATTGTCCTCGCTAAACTTTCTCAACTAACATACTCAGAAATAAGCGTTTTCGTTTATCGACATCAAGAAAAACCTTAGTAAAATATTGATTTGTAAAGAATTTATAATTATTTTGCGCCAAAACAATTTGCTGCCGCAATGTTACATTTGAACTTCCCCATACTTGGTTTGAGTTGTCGAGAATGTTTGACGGTGACTTGTCCCGGCCCCGCGCCCGTGTGCGTGCTTCATTTGTTTACACAAACAGCGTGTGCGGGGCCGACGCCAGGGACGAACTCCACCACAGCGGAAATGTGCGGGACACAGAAGAGCGGTCAACTTTTTCAGAGCTACAATCTATACACCGAAGCTGTACTGGAATAAACGAGTTGGAGGCATGTGAACTTCACTATTCCGTTGCCTGCGCTCCTCAGCACACTTAACAGTTCAATCCGATTACGTTGGGTAATTAAGCTGAAACCTCAATGCACGGTTGAATAACAGCCTCGTTAATACCTGGGGAAAACTGGTGCCGTCACGCAGATGTCTCGCAAGTAGACTTAGATGGTATATAGCATCAGGCTTACAGGCCGCTGCGGTGCGCTCACGAAGCTACATAGCTTCAGTTCGCCCAAACAGATGTCTAGTTGAGCAACCAGGCGGAGGCTCTTCTCAAAAATCTACATATCTGATCTACAATATTCGTAGAGAATAGGTTAATAATACATTTATGCCCTGAGGTACTTTCGGAGTAGAATAGTACCTCCTACTGCGCCAGGTGTCGGAAGAGGCGACTAAGGTACCAGAACCAATAGATAGCGGTATATCCATCCGGACCAGGGCAGCAGCATCTCAGCAGACTTTTAATAGCTGATATGATAATGATGAATACATAGAAGTTATTTCTTTGAAGATTATAGTTCTCGATATAGTGTAATCCGGGCCTTATTCAGAAAGGCACACACCAACCGGCGTTGTTTAGGCTCAAAGGGCTGCCTTGGCCCACTTGCGCGCTCGGTCGAGCGTCCCTGCACCCGCCCATGTTATGGCTCCAAATTAAATTAAAATATCCCACTGGCCGTACAGCGCGACTTTCACAGCAGATATGCGCTACTGCGTGGGTTTAATAAACAGCCACACCAATCAAGCACTTGGCAAATTTGAGAGAACTTCATTCTGTCTAGCGTGCCGGTTCACGAAATCGGGATGGAAAATATATTTTGTTGAATTATCGAAATGTGTAGGTGCACGCCCACAACTCTAAGCCGACTACACCAAAATTATTAATTACTTTTTGTTCCGTTTGTGTTTGTGTGGACCTCGTTTGTTTGTACGGAGCCGACAGGCGACGCTTCGTTTTATTTGAAAGAAATTCATTACTTAATGTTTACAGGCTGTAAATCTAAAAACCAAGAATGCATTCAGGATTTATTTCTGCATGCCCCACATTTAGTCGATAGTTTTTTTAAAACTTTTCCTAAGCTAGAGGAGATGAAAACTTTATAGGCGATGTTGTATTTGTTGCTGTGTATGAAACGATGGTATGCTATATTTGTTATTATTTTATAATAAACTTATTCGCACTATGATAATGACGAGTGATAGGATGCTACTATAAATTATTGACTGTTTAAAATACATTCTAATAATTAGGCTTTTAATGTCGGTTTATTATAAGGAATGCTTTTACGTGGATATTGTATAGGATGATGTTCTGACAACAATAGAGAAAGAAATATTGAGATGGTTTGGACATGTAGAAATGATGGATGAAAATAGAATGAGTGCACAAATATATAGAGCGAAAGCGAATGAACGAGTTGGTATAGGCCGACCTAGGTAAACATATCTTAACCAGATAGAAGAGGTATTAAAGAACGGCCAGGTCATAAGTACTAATTGGAAGTCAATGTAAAGTGTTAATACTGGTTATGTGATATTTGTATTTAATAAATCGAACACAGGGAAGTGACGCGATGTTAGAAAACACTTGTAATGAGTGCGATGTTTATTTATACGCAGTTCGAACGGAGACCGCGCGCGACCGCAGATCTTACCAGTGATGCGTACATATTACAGCCGACACTCTTGACCAAGTCAAGCTTATGGCAGGAGAGCAATAGAGATGAACAAAACGCCCCGCGAAAGAAAAAGTGCATAATTGTCATTTATTACCAAATTTCTCGACGAGCATAACGCTAGCAAATTCACTCTAGCTTACTACATGCTTGTATGTTTGCACGCTTGTATCTGCGGCTGTAATCAGCCGACTTATTTATTTTAATGACTTATGATAAGAGACTTGTTTATTTCAATTATAGAACAAAATTTCGCTCGCAATGTCTCTATGTCGGGGCATTGAAAGCTCAAACAATGTAGTGTTAAAGCAGTCCGGTGGAGACAGTGATTTATTAGTCCACACACCTAGACAGTTTGTTCACGTATGATTAATTTATTAATTGACTAAATTTGTAACTAAAGGTGAATGATGTGTTAAGGATTTAAATATGACGATATCGATAGATATTAGGGCAGTCGGAAGATTTTCCTGTTTTGAAGAAAGGGGGGGTTATGAATAAAGTAAGAATATCGTTTTCTCGAAGTCCTATGATAAACAAGAAACAGGGGAGTCTGTAATAGCAAATTATTTTTAAATTTTCTTATTGTAAAGATTATTAATTCATAATAATTGAGACCGTTTATATTACGAGCGAAGGCGCGCGCCTTTATAATTTCGCTTTCGTTTAGGATTCTCCGTGCTCTGCCTTCTCAGAACTAACAATACAACACACAGGAGAACGCAGGACACCGAAATGTTGAGGGGCTCTTAGGAGTTTAGATCTCAATACATGTTTCATTGGACATATTGCTGTTGTTGTTATTATTCTGTTAGATTTGATTGACGATTTGAAAGTTTGAAAATTAACTACCATCGCAAATGTATTGCCATTCCTACAATTGTTCAATTGCCTAGAAAAGTGACCAGGTTAAATTAAATTTGTTGTTCATCATCATCATATCAGCTATTGGAAGTCCAGCGCTGGACGTAGGCCCTGGAAAGGAGGTTTTTTGCACATAATTGCCGCGCTGGGCAAGTGTGTTGGCAATCGCAGAGCGCAGCTTTGACGATAGGGATGCTGCTGCCCATGCCGGCCCTGTACATTTGAGCTGCACTGTTTCGGATGGATGTACCGCCCGGCATCTGTCGGTTCTGGTACCTCAGTCGCCACATACGACAGGTGCAGAGGGAGGAACTATTCTACTCTGCCGGTACCTTACGTTAATTGTTGTTGAATTGTTGATATTCCTAGACGTACAATAAATATACAGATTGGTAACGCCACGAAATTGCCACCAAATTATCCGCTGTACGGTTTCAACACTTAATAGCACAAAAGAAAACTAATAATTCAAAATCCACCTGGAAATGGAATTTTAATGAATAACATAAATGTAACAACCCTTAAACCGTGACATTGAAAACTATGTTATTATTCAAAACAAACATATTAATGCCGAGCACACAATAAATACATCGAGTCGACACGTAATGGATATATTTTTAAATATTCCACAACGTCTCATAAATACCTGACTCAGTGGTAATTCGCTTAGAGCTTGTGTTTCGGACGCCAGATAACTGGAACAGTCACAAATATACTACTCAAATACTTGTATATTTGACACAAACCCAGATACAGAATAAACACAAACATCATAAAAAAAAGAAAAAATACAAATTAAAAAAAAGAAAATCGTATACGAAGATTAGAGATACTATATATTGAGCTGGATGCACGCTGCACACAGCTGGCCCTCAAAGCAATCACTTGGGGAGACTGTGTCCGTCAGTGGATGTCCTATGGCTGATATGGTGATGATGATCGACACAGTGCCAATCTGATCGACTCGACACCTGTGAAGTAGTATGAACGTATTTGTGACGAAGGTGTATTCATTCTTGTTTAAATATAAAAGTGTTGCGGGTGCGATTCCCGCACGTCTGTTGCCACGAGTGTTTAGGATAGAAATTATTTTTTCTCTCCGTTGGAAAAACTGTATAAGTTTTCGTTTTAGTTTAAAACAAATTCAGTGCGTGTTATAGAGAGTCCATACACACTAATTCAGATTATCGAAGGTAAGTTTTAAAGTATCTTTTAACTAGCTGTGATTTACTTGCTTATTTGTTAATTAAGTAAGATTTGGAGGTTGGAACCCCATAGGTGCGGGTAGTATGGAACCGGGTTCCAAATTACCCGCAATGTATTTAACATTTTTTATGTTTTGGTTCCAGTCATGCCTCGAGCTCAATTGTCGGCAAAGCCGAAAGCAAAAAGAAAACCGCGGACTACGAATAATATGATTGAAACTGTAAAAGCAGTGAGAGAAAATCGATAGCGCAGAGAGGAAAAGGTCGAGGAAGACCTTGGGGGCGTAGTGGCAGGCAGGGTATGCCAGACCCTTCTAAAGCTCGCTCGAACAGGCGGAAATATACCTCTTCGGATACTACAATGCGGTGGCAGAAAATTATGCCGCTCGAGCTCAGCCCTTATAATATATAATACGTTTTTTCATTTTGTCAATAAAGCAATAAATGATTATCCTATAATGAATGGTTTTATTTTGTTTATTCGTTCCTAATACAAAAGCTAATAAGTTTTGAAGTACACAAAGTCACTTTTCAAGATGATTAGTCCAAAATGTATTTTTAAATATTAAACAAAAAGTAGGGTTCCAAATTAGCACCCCTCCTCCAATAATTAAACTCTATGTAAAGTAATTTAATTTTTATTACAACTTCATAATTGTGTGATTGAGAGAACCCGTATTTTTTTAATGGTAATAAATAAATAATATCGAGAAGAATTTAGGGATTTTTTGACATTAAATTTGGATATTGATAATATTTATTTCTAGACCTAGTCACTTACAGCGACATCTAGTACGTAATTCTACAACTACTCTGTGATGTGGACAAAACGGTCCGATTTACTTTAAATCCAAGTAGTGAATCTTGTTCAACATTTGAATTCAAAATTTCAATTTTTTCAATGTCACCATATATGATAGCATAAAATCTCAATCTTCAGTTGAAGATGAAGTATAAATAAAGTCGTTTAAAACATATTATATAATATTCCTTCTAAATCATTATAATTTTTTGTTTAGATATTTTAAGGGTTAATAGTTTAGATATTTTAGATATTATTGACTAAATAATTTAGGCGATTTTAGGGTTTTTGAAACCAACTTTAGGGATCTTTTTGTAAGTTGGTAACACTGAAATAAGGCAGTTTATCCAGCGTTATAATAAAATATATTGTGAGTTACCTACGTCGTTTTTCTCAGACGTTATTAATGTATGTTTCCACGCGCGCGCCGTCCTGCTCGCACTCTGATAGATCAAACAGGGCCCGAATTTGATTCACAATAATTTCGTCACCTCGTTAACAACGTAAACAAATTCGGAAGTGGGTCAAAGTTATTCGGCCGTTCGTTTTTGGAAGCCGCCTCATACTGACGCAGTTATTTCAGAACATTATGTCAATCGGGTGCGTATCTAATGCGAAAACCTTAACATAACTGAAACCGACAATTATTCGTTCTCTAAGGTCAAAAGTAATATCGATTTTGAATTGATTCAGTAGTCATAGTGTGACGTATGAGGCGATTAAAGAGTATGGCGGTGTATCCACCCGGAAACTCAAATTTACTAGCGGGAATTTGCAGCAGCATCCCCGTCGCGAAGGTTCGCTTTGCAGTCGGCTTTGCTGAGGTGACGACGATCCGATTCGTTCGTTCCCAACGAGTTTTGTAGTACGGGCTTTAATGAAGCTTTGAAACAAATGTACTCGTACAGTTCAGTATCCGAATTGAGAGTTGCCCGGTTTCTATCAAATGTGATCGATAACAATGTTTGTTACTTCTCTCACGAGGCAGGCAAAGGCATAAGTACTAATGGTATTTTTAACGAGCTCAAAAGCTTTTATAGCTGCCGGGGGTGAGGGTTCTGGGGCAGGGCGGCGAAGCGGGAGGGGGGCAATCTTATTACTGCAAAACTCACAGGAATACAGGGACAAGGGGAGAAATGGCTCCGTAATATGATAAAAAATTGGTTCGAATATGTTTTAGATGTATAAAATATATTATCAACTTCCTTTTTTGTTTAATGTAGGTACGAAATTGTGCCCGGAGATGTTTCTTTTGTGAGGATAATTACAGACAATGAACGGCATGTTGGACATTGTTAGTGTTAATTTTTTTATGTATACACTAGTTTCCATCACTTATTGCTAGTGCTATGGTGTGCCGGGGTAAAATAATACGGTCTCACGTACCAGGTGTTGGTGAGATACAACAAACGTAGCAGAACTGAAATGTTCTTCCTTAAATATAACTTATTCTAGCCGTAATTGTAATAAATGTGACCAGGAACATAGAGACGTGGGGTACCGACACAGTACAATAACACCTTTCCCTGCATCAGGTGTCGTTAGTGGCGACTGATGTATATCATCTATTTCTACCGTCATATAGCAGTGTTCGCATTGCTGTGTTGTGACAGAATTTACTGGGTTATGTGACATAATTTTATTCATATTTTCAAGTCACGACGTTGGCAACGCGCTAGTGATATTACGAGCTTGTGATAATACGAGCGTATAAAGGCTGCGGTAACGCTTACTATCTCTAGGACTGTATGCTTGTTTGTCGACCTGGTCTAATGAAAAATAAATTTAAAAAAAAACCGATAGATTGTGATTATGTCGAAACGGTAGGCAAAAGCATTCCCGTCGCCCAGGGCGGCGATTATGGGTAAAATATTTTCATTCTTGGCAGGACCTACATGCACTAGTGAACGTAAAAGTGATGCTACATCCCATACAAAACATAAAATGTGAAGTGCTGTGCCCCGTCACGCAGTCCTGGCAGTGATAAAAGTGGCGAGATCCCTTTTGAAACCAAATCAGTTACTTAAGTTCGTGTATATAGAAATACTTTTTCCAAAGTTATTATTGCTATTTACCCAAAAAATTTTTTTTCTGTAATATTTATTCTATGGGACATATCGTTAGAAGATAAAAATTATTTAAACCGTCTTAGGCAAATAGCCCGAGTCAAATCATGTATTAAATATGCGCGCCTATCGTGCATTATATTACATTATGAAGTATGATTCAGTTATTACACACATCAACATATTTGCATGGTGATCTGGGTGGTTGTAGTGTCTTTCTTGTTTGTGAAAATGCAACACTTGCATTAGTAGTACAATGCATATATAACAGCGTCAAGAGGCGGATTTCTGACGCTGTAACACGTATTGCATGTACCTTTTGGTCTGTTTTAAAATTGCTCCGAGTCAGAAGAGAGCATAAGTTCTTTGTGTGTAAAGTATCAAACTAGAGATCCCTAACACTCTGTATACATGCATGCAACCCCGGTTGTAATAGTTAGTGTAAAAAGTGGTCCACTGTGGGCGGCTGTCCCCCGAAGTCGCGGGGGCGGGTAATCACGACAAGACCAAACACGACACACGTCCACTCGCTCGACTGACGGGTTAAGGGCCATACTGGTGCAGAAACAACTTCTTTATATATTTTGAAATACTTGTATTATTCAACAGGGTCAATAATATGAAATCAATTGCAGATCTCATACAAGTGTCGTCTGCGTTGATACAGCCGTGAGGTACGTGAGGCAGAGTAGAATAGTACCTCCCACTGCACCGGTTGTCGTAAGAGGCGACTAAGGTACTAGAACCGACGGATGGCGGTATATCCATTCGATACGGTGTAGCTCAACTGCACAGGGTGAGGATGATCAGCAGTATCCCCGTCGCGAAAGCTGCGATCCGCGATTGCCAACAGGCTTGCCCAGCGTGGCAATTATGGGCAAAATTCTCCCTTTCCTGTAGAGGTCTGAGTGGTTGATATGGTTGGTAGCTCACTCTCACCGTTTCTTTCGTCAAACAGCACTGTTCGTATTATTTCAGTTTTAAGGGTAAGTGGGGCGGGAAAACTACTGAGTAATATGATATAACATCTTCAAGCCACAAGGTTGGAATTTCGCTTGTGATATCCTTGAGATAATACGAGCGTGTATAGGCTACGCCGACGCTTACATCGCGCAGACGGTAGGCATGTATGTCGAATTAGTCTTTCGAAAAATTATATCAACGGTAGGAAGCCTGCTGCAGGATAAAGGCCTCTCCAAAAAAATCCATTGACCCTGGCTGTACTGCGTAGTTGTATTAGGTTCTACCATTCATTGGAATTTTGTCTGTAATTGCCAAGTAGATGTGGTAGTAGTTGCAGAGCGTAGCATCTTGACGAATATAAAAATAAACTACTTTTCATTCTGGCCCGTTTGGGCTGCACTTGTTGGGACGTTTGGGCATGTCGCCTTTCTGAAGTATTATATATATCTATACGAATTATAAAGTCTTTGTACACAAAGCGACAACCTATTCATATCATAACTCTTAGTGCGAATCGTTGAGATTAAAATGATATCCTTGTGATATAACGAGGCTCTATAGGCACTCACTGTATCGCGGACTGTGCGCTTGTTTAACAAAACAAACTTTTAAAATATTTATATGTTTATTCCCTTAATCGTAAACATATAGTTTTTATAAGTAGTATTTTTTTATAATGTTTCATTTTAAGCTTGTTTAGTTTAGATTAAATAAGTGTTTAAATAAGATGAGATCTGACATACAAAGATGGCGCATTTGATTCCAGTTCTAACACATTAGGAATACACTAGCTGGGCCTGCGACTTCGTTCGCGTGGTTATCGGAAACTCTATCGAGATTATTTTTTGATTGCTCACGTTAGTTTATGTTATTGTATAATGGTAAATAGTTATTTTTTAAATAATATGTAAAAAATAATGTTTTTAAAATAATGGGTCAAAGTACTTCTGCATAAATTATATTTGCACGTGGCTTGCACATTATAATGGTAGTAAGTCTTAAAAGGAATAATTCTTTCATACATAGTTTTTGAATAACTTAAACCGTTTATGCAGCGCATACGAAAGAGCTCAAATGTGCATAATTTTCCCCGTTTTACAACATTTCTCACTGACGTAATGTTGTATAACCTAAAGCCTTCCTCTATAAATGGACTATCCAACAAGAAAAGAATTATTCAAATCGGACCAGCAGATCCTGAGATTACCGCGTTTAAACAAACAAACAAACTCTTCCTTTTCTTTTATAATATTATTATTAGGAAAAAATATTATTTGTATTTGATCAGGACCCTTCTGCTGTACATAACACAAGATAAATCTTTAAACTGAGAATAGAAAAATGTATGCAATGTTGTCTTATTTCTTATTATATTATTTATTCATTAAAATTATGTTTTCACTTGTGATTACTTTTGATTAAAGACATAAGGAGTAAGATTTGGCATCACGGTTTTCCAATTGGCTCTTTGAAGCTATAACGAACAATTCACCGACTACACTTTGAACATAACTTCTAGCTAGAAATAAATATAAGACATTTGATTTATGTTATAAACAGACAAAACACATGAAAATGTTTGTATTACGGAATCTTATTTACAACAGTGCTTGTAGAACAGTATATCACACAAAAAATCTTGTAGGCCTCAAACCATTGAATGATAAGTGAAATTACAGATATGGAATCATTCCGCCTTTGAGTGGTGCCCCGGCCTGCCGATAAATAAATATGGCGACGGTCAAGGCCGGGACCGGGACCTCGAATTATGTGGTAATCATATATTCATAGACCATACTCGCTGCCCACGCGCGGGACCTGCCAAGGGCTGTCAGTTCTACCCCCAGAAATGGTTTGGACTCACATTATAAGAAAAAGTTTTAATTTCAAACAAGTATATTTACTCGAAATTGCTTCGTAGGTGCAGATACATGTTCTCAGCCACACGTTGCATGAATTGTTGTTTAGTGTTTGTTGCATGAAACTTGTTTTATAATGCTTTGAAGTTGTGCAGACTGTTTTAAATATAAATCAAATAAAATAAAATCGAATGCGCGCATAAAACTATACATTAACATCATCATTACAGCCATCAGAAGTCCACTGGACAGGCGCTGGGTAAGCGTGTTCAGCAACCGCAGAGTGCAGCTTTCACAACGGGGATGCTGCTGCCCATCCCCACCCAATGCATTTGAGCTACACTATCTTGGATGGATATACCGCATCTGTCAGTTCTGGTTCTTAGTCGCCTCTTACGACACGACTGCACCAAAATGGATAATTAATTTCTCGTAGCGTTTCTAGTTGCAAGGCCTCGGTTTATTTACTGTTGCATAGAGTGATCCTACTGTTCTAATCAGATTGTGTACGCACCCGCTCCTCCCATCTCGTTTGTTCAAATCGTGTTCAGCTTTGAACGGCTCATTCGTTCAAACTTTGAATAATAATCCCTACTGATATTCTAAATATCAATTCATAAATACTAAATATTACTTTACTATAAAACAGTTTCAAGTGTTATTACGATCGTACCTATAATCCGTGTTAATCTGTAAAACAACAAAGTTCCTAAAATAGCCCAGTGGATTACCAAGTTAAAGTGGGGTTGGGCGTTGAATTTGGGACGGCATCACCAAGAGCAGAACCGAGGGTAGACGGTTCTGTAAAAATCTGGAGACTACGCAGCGGCAAGCGCAGGGTAGGACCAATTCCAATTACTAACGAGGTAGACAGACGATCTGACGCTGGATCACGCTGGATGTAGGCCGCATAATTAGCACTATTGAAAATTTCGTAAGGAGGCCTATGTACAGTGGTGGACGACTTACAGCTGATATCATATTTAAATGGCACATAGCAAGACAATATCTGACAAATATGCAGTCTGTACACATACACTTGATAAAACCAACCATTATCAGATTTAAAAACTTTAAGATCTCGTAGGAACACTGTGTTATTGCTAAAAAAACCACAACATCATTAATTACACACAATAATTTTCAACCACCAAATGTCGAATCTAAACATGTAAAAGTTAAATTAGTAACATTTAGAAAGTGGTAATTGATTTTATTGTGTGGTGAATGTAAAAAAATATTATTATAACCAAATATGTGTTTATTATACAATCACATCAGGTAGTACCTGTGAAGGGAACATAAAATATTTATTCTTCGATTTCGACCAGTATTTCGGCAGTACACAGTGCAGTACTCCCCTTTAAGAGCCCACGTAAGTCCAAAGCAATACGCAACTAGCATTGTTTTAATTTAATAACGGGACGTCCCAACGGCCGCCGCGGAAAATAAATAAAACTCTCGGCGACACCCCTGGGGCGCTGCCCGCGGACCTTTATAAGGGTCCACCTCGGAGTCCAGCTCGTAGAACACCTCCGCCAGCTGCGAGCGAGCGAGCGTCAGCTCCCGGTACACCACGATAACTGTGTTCATTTGCTTAAAATGGTATTCTGACCGAGTCTTTCACAAATCGTAAGTATTTTATTTTATTTCATTTGCCTAAAAACTTAAGCAATTCACTAATATTCAGCAAATCTATTAACAAATTTTAGTTTGATTCAATAATTTGCTCTGTTCTAATGGTTCTAAGGTTTCATATATGAATTCATGAAATTTATTTATTAGGTTATTGTGAAAATTAATGAGTGTCCCTAATAAGTCCCTAGACGGTACACAGAATAACTGATCGCAGTACAAGATAATTAAATATTTTGTCTTTCTTTGCAGATACGGACAAGATGCGCAATAAAACGAATATATTGTTCTTATTCACTTTAATTCTATCAACGGACATTGCGCTTGGCGACGGCGGTTACAAGACTAAAGCAAAACCGACTCACGGTAAACACGTCAAAGTTGGCACGACACCAGGCAGCGATCGTATCAAACGCTCTTTAGACGAGGAAGAAAATCCATTCTGGCCTAACAGAGGCAAGAAAGAAACCAATGGTGTTGCCGGTTTAGATAAGGAACCGCCGTTTTGGGCGACTAGAGGTAGGCGCGAGGGTTCATCGCTTGAAAGCGATGTAGACAACAGTCAATTTTATAAATATCGTGACGCACCGAATAATAGAATTGCCAGTGACATGTCCGACATCGTTTATGGTAACATGAAGCATACGAGAGATGACAGTATATCGCCTTTCTGGGGAAATAGAGGCCGCCGAAGTTCTGAGGAGGTTGATAATGACGTGCTGACCGACGATCCATTCTGGGGGAATCGGGGTCGAAGGCAGTTCGACGGGTCTGGCAATGCGGTCTGTGACGATGTTGTTTTCGGAAATAGAGGTACAAGACAAGACGATTCACCTTTTTGGGGTAATAGGGGAAGACGTGATGATGAACCTTTTTGGGGTAATAGAGGTCGGCGGGAAGATGAACCGTTTTGGGGCAACCGAGGTAGACGGGAAAGCGAACCATTTTGGGGAAATCGTGGAAGAAGAGATAGTTCTGATCATTTTGGGGGTAACCGTGGCCGACGGGAAGAGTTCGAGCCATTTTGGGGTACCCGGGGACGGCGGGAAGAGTTCGAGCCATTTTGGGGTACCCGGGGACGCAGGAAACTATCGGAGCTGGGCGCTCGCGGTCGGCAGAAACAAGATCTCAAAGAATCTATACTGAACGCCATTACTGTAGTCGAACACGACATTGAACATTTGTCTCGACTCAGAAGAAGTAATAATGACCAAAGTTCGTTTTGGTCCGGTAGATCTCGTGATAGTAAATTGTCACATTTATTCAACGGTCAGGCTCGATCTAGGTTACAGCAGGCTCCGGTGTTCTTGAGACCGCCCGCCTACGAATCCAATTCTAAATCTTCCGACCCTGGCACTATTCTAGATAACAGAATTTACGCCGAAGAACCGCATTACATTCTAGTCGAGAGAAACAGTCGTTCCTCGGGCGAAGACGATCCGTATTTCATATCTAGGGGGAAAAAATATTACCTCAATCTTGATGTAGATAAAGCTGCGAGAGACCGGCGCGGGGCGATCGAAGAAATTGTGAAATCTGTGAGAAACGATCCTTACTACATAGCTAGAGGTAAAAAAGACGCGGCTGATGTTAAAATCGGTAATTCTACGACGGTCGAGGCGGAGTTTTCCAAAGCGAAGGAGCTTATCTGCGCAACGATCAACTTAATTATGATTAAAAACGAAGAGAGCAAGACGAAAAGGGACGTGGACAGTGAGAGGGACCGACGGACGATATTGAAAAAACTGGCGGCGCAGTTACAAATGGATCCGTACTTCGTCAGCAGAGGCAAGAAAAGCGCCGAGCCGCGGTATACCGAAGACTTGGAAGATTTCATCAACGATGTGGCCAGCAAATGTAATTAAAATGTTGTTTGTCGTGAAGATTACACTATTTGACAAAAGCTCTATTTATGTACCTATCGTAATTGATTATTGATAAGTTTAATAAAATACTGAATAAAAATCTGCGTGTGACATCAATATGAATATTTTGTATCCCTAGTATATCAGTTAGTTAAGGTAGAGCGAATATGGTTTTCGTAAAAATATATTTGTAATAATTGTCGAGGTGGTTGTCTCTGTGAGGATGTAAACATGCGATTGGTTCCGTGTATATTATAACAATGACGTAGCTGCAGAAATAAAACACAGTACATGTTAGTGCGATCTTTTTTATTACTCTGCAATTATAAATATAGGATACACCATCCAAACACGCTATTTAAAAATTTGTTGCTCTTACAATATGTGGGACAGGTAACAATTGAATATATTTTTGAGCAATCACAAACTTTTGTTCTAACCGCTATTTCCACCAGGGAATAATATTCTCAATGCTAAAATAAAGTACGCGGATCTAAAATATAACTGAACAATTTGGTCCGGGTGATACTTAAACCCTGCATTTATGAAAAATGAGTTATGAAATATTATAAAAAAAGATTGTAAAACATTTTTCATTAAAAATCAATTCATGTTTTTTGGTGTGGAACAAAAAGTAACATGAAAAATATGTATAGAAGTCGATAGTCCGATATACGATATCACATAGACTGAAGCAGCAACACGGCGACGATACTTGTCCACACGGACGCTGCCCGTAAATGAATCCAAAACGCCTCGCCGACCCGTCTCCGCCCCATGCAAGGCGGGTGTGCACGAGTGAGGTTCGATCAGGCCATTGATGCGATGCTCGACACGTTCAACTATTGTACTCGATAATACTGCATGACCTTTGTAACAAATCTCAAAAAATGATAAAAATCTTTACTCTTACGGCATAAGGATGATATTTGACATTTAATGTCCTAACTAATAGTTAATAATCTCGAAATATTACGTTTCAATCACGCTCCAGAGCGTCAAAACACGTAGTTTCTGAACGTTTATTATAATTTTATTAGCATACATCGACCTTCAACTTTTAACGGAAACTGGAATAATACTAACATTCAACGTCGACGAAAATTAAAATAAAACAATAGGCTCCCGGGTCCCGCGGGACGCGCACAGAACACTCGCACCGACGTCGATTCCATTCATAAAATGTCCAAAAGTCCTTCCTCCCGGAAGGCTTCGGAAGCGCTGAAACCCTGCAGGCCGAGGTCGGCTCTCAGACGCGCCAGAGCAACAGGTGGTTGGTGGAGTCCTCGCGCCCCGCGTCCTCCGTCGAGCCGGAACTCCCGAAGTCTTCGTAGCCGTCTCCCCCCGAGATGACGAGCGTCTCCCTGTCGCTCGGGCCGGGCTCCGCCCGTTTCTGCAATTTCTCCGCGTTGGCCGACCGCCGGCTCGAGGCCTTCGTCTTGAGCGAGGTCTGGGCCGACTTCGCCGGCCGCCGCGGCGGCGCCGGGCTCTCCACTATCGTCAGGAACCGCACGTGGCCGGTGTGCCCGTAGGGGATGCCTGTCGGGTGGACGCTCGGTAAGAAGTCGGGAACGAGATGGCAAGGTGGGGGTGGGGGTGGGGGTGGGGGTGGGGCACGCACCGGTGAGCGGCGGCACGGTGAAGGCGCCGGTGCGCGCGTCGGGCGCGCGCTGCAGCGGCGCCGTGAGCAGCACGCCGGCGCTGGTGCCCACCCACAGCGTGTCGCCGCGCGCCGCCAGCGCCGTCACGCGCAGGCACGCCGCCTTGTGCTGGCGGATGATGTCGTCGCAGCCTGCGCACGCAACGCTTACACTGAGTGCCCGGCGCGACTCGCCAACGTTCGCCAACGGCTGCCCGCTCGGGTCGCTCACCGTGCAGCATCTTCGTGACTTGCTTGGTGATGTTGATCTCGGCCAGCTGCTCGCGGCTGGCGGCGCGGTAGCAGCGCAGCTGGGCCGCGTTGTGCAGCGCCAGCCAGATCGCGCCGCCGCTCACCGCCATGTGGCTGATCGGCTTCGCCTCCGTGCTTATTTGGAATGTTTCTTCTATCTGTTTCCGAAGGAGAAAGAGCGAACTAATCGGAAATATTCCAGTGGAGCGAAAAAATTATTTGAAAGCCGCACGAATCGAAGCGGCACAACATCCCCGCCCCCGCCGGGGCCGGCGGCAGGCGGCGGGCAGGCGGCGGGCAGGCGGCGGGCAGCCGGGGCCGGCGTACCTGCAGCGAGTGCGGGTTGATGATCTTGATGCAGGCGTGGGAGGCGCACCACAGGCGCGAGCCCCACAGCAGCATGCTGCTCACCGCGCTGCCGCTGCCCACCTGCAGGAGACTCTTCTCTGCCCACGACCCGTCTGAAAACATTCGTAATATTGTTTACTGTTCTCAAGTGTCAATTTATCCTCCTTCGTTCAAAATCGTCGAAAGTAATTACATACAGGTCTGGTGACAGTTTAATAAATATGGATTTTCAAATTATCTATCTCCCTCGCTTGTGCTGTGTGTGTTTTGTTCTCCGTCCTTACCGATATCTCGACTATAAACTACGAGATCGCCGTTCCCGAGTGCGACGAAAACTTTGCCTTCGACATATCTGTGAACAAAACGAATGTTAGAATTTAAACCGATCACAACACGCCCGAATCGAACAGGTTGGCTGTTCTGAAACATTTTGAAGATAACAGGTGACAGCCGCGAACTCACACGATAGAATGGACCCCGTAGTTGTGCTGCATCTTGACTTTGTTCTTCTTGATCCTGATGTTGTCGACGCAGTTGTACACGTGGATGTAGCCGTCCTCGGTGCCGAGCCACATGGTGGGTTGGCTGGCGCTGCTGCTGTCCTCCGACGACTGGCGGCTCGCTGGCGACGACGACGTCCCTGTTCGTTACACATATCACTCGCCTCTCGCGGATTGTCTCACGCATCTCAAGGAAGCGTTCGGAAACTCGCCAGCTACCCAATAGCAAAGAAAACGTGCTCGCGAAATTATGCTCGGTTTAAATTTAAATTAATTGTATTTTTGTGAAGCGTTCTAGCGAAGCGAAAGCTAATACCAGGCAGAGAGGTATCTAAAACTTAGGTTAGAGAAATTATTATATAATGGTAACATTTTCAACGAAAGCGAGCAACGAAATTTTTGTGAAATCCTAAGGCGAAGCGAAACGGTGCACGCAAGCAATATTTGTATTAGTTCGAAGAACGTTTACCCAGCATACTGCGGCCGTGTACTGCGGGACCGGGCAATGCGTACAAAATATTGGACTGATTAGATCGAGTTCTCTCATCTTCTCCAGATATACCGGCAGGAAGAGAATAGTATCAAGGAGATAATCATTAAAGTCGAAAAGAACGAAGTGGACACTCGATGTTTTAGATCACCGTCGGCGGGTTCACAACTGCAGGAAATCGAATTCGCACCCCTAGGGGCAATGCACGCGGACGACGGTCATCACTCCCGCTGACCGCAATCGAGGCTCCGGCTCCGGTTGTTTTCGGAGCGTCGTATTTAAAAGAGGATTGAATGCAGAGAAAGCGCGGAGAGGTGGAGGTTACCGGTGTTGATGCCCATGGCCTGCTTGTCGACGGCGGGGTTGGAGCTGGACTTGACGACGGGGTGCGGCGCGGGCGGCGGCGCGGCCGCGTGCGGCGAGCTGCGGCTCTTGGCGTGCGCCGGCGCCGGCGCGGCCGCGGCCTGCGGGGCCGACGCGCAGTCGCGATCATTCTGGTTGCGCTCTTTTTAGCTTATACTACGTGACACACGGCGTCGATGTGAAGTAATATGCCTTTATACTTTATAATCTATACTTTTTCTTACCTCATTCTCTATATTTCTATACTTGTCTCTCGTTCAGCAGTGAGCGGTTTCTTCTATCCAAAAAGGCGGCTTTGACTATACGCAGTGTTACAGCAATGCTCTTGTTGAAGGTCTGAAGACTCTATGAACTATCAGTTTTGAATTGACAGTAGTAAAAGCCGCCCTTTTAGATAGAAGAGGACGCTTGCTGGTGAATGAGAGAGATAGGTATAATATCATAGAGAATGAGGACAGTAAAACCATAGATTATAAACAAAAAGGCATATTCACATAAGCCTTCTTACGCCCAACGCTGTGTGTTTTAGAAACACATAATACCTGTTTCGTTGGAATGCAAAACAGTCACATTATTTACAATAGTGTCCAATCCAATTCGATTGAAATGGACTGTCTTTGAAGAGCGCAACGTCCGAATAAAAAGTTCATAAATTATATTTAATTGGGGCGGCACAAGAATACTTCCTATATCAGGATGAGGTGCCGGAACCGAGGGATGACTCAATACAATCCCAAGTAGGATATCAGTCTTGCCTCTAAATAAATTCAAGAAAAATGTTAAGAATTAGACTATCTCTAAAACTTACTATTATGTTAACGAATACGTAAACGATATAGCTGCTCGGGATCGAATTTGATTAACCACGAGCTAAAGACAATGGTTTATTCTAATTATAATATAATTATTATAATTATTTATGACTTAATTACTGTCTTTACTTTAATTACTTTCTTATGAAAATACTAATGCTATTTATTTTTTATTCTTTTTTTTATTGACGTCTCGAAATTGCCTGTAATGGGCCCACTTGAATACACTTGAGCTTGAGTTTGAATAACAGTGCGCAAATGCAACGGATCAGGGATGGATGGCAATTATGGGCAGATCTCCCCTATCTTGGAAAGGCCTGTGTCCAACAGTGAACGTTCTACGCCTGCTATGATGATGTCACTGACCGGCGCGTGGGCAGGCGCGGGCGGGGCGGGGCAGCCAGAGCCGCGCGCGCCGCCTGACTCCTGGCTGCGCTCCGACAGCGCGTCCTGGTTCTCGCTCGTAGAAGAGCCCTCGTCGTCCTCGTCGCTCGACGAAGAACTGAAATCGTTAATTATTATCATTATTTTTTTTATTGCGACTCGAGTTTGATCTCTTGTCGAGTTCCTTCTTCTTTACTTTTACTCTAGTTTACTTCTATGTCTTATTTATTCGATCTGAGGAAATTTTAAATGTAATCTGCGTCCTTATTCCTAATTTAGTTTTATGTCAAAAAAAACGTAAAATAATGGACACCATCGTAATAACTCACCTGTCCAAACGAATATTTTTACAGCTGTCGTTGGGGTCTGATATACTTATGCCCGGTTTCGCTGAACCGGAACTGTTGAGCGAGGTTGCACTTCTGGAGATTAAAAATAAAAATCCATTCGGTGTAAAAAATCAGAACAGGGTTCTAAAAATATACGTTTCAGTCGTTTATGTCGTATTTCTCAAATAACCATTGATTATATAGACGATTGATTGACATCACTCAAGTTCACTCATACTGTGAAATGACTTTACGTACATTTATAGAAATAAATAAAAACAAACAAACATGAAGGACTTCGAATCCAAGTATTAAGTTTTCGTCGGAATCTATATTGATCTGCACTTTAATGATACGACACTAATTCAGTGCGCAAGTAGATTTCTTTTAAGCAACTAATTGAATACAATTTCAATCGGTTGAATATCATTGTTTTTCGCTCAGGCTTTTTTAGGGAGGTGGTATATCAAGATGTAGAACGAGAATTGACGAATTCCACAAAAGCAACATAGTGTTATTATAGCAGATTACATTTTTTTAAATAAAGCTATTTAAAGGATTTCAGCAAATAATGACGACGAAAGATAAAGCCGGAAGTGGTGGTAAAAAGGAGGAAAGTATGACAAATTGTGAAATTGTGATCGATGACATGAAAGTTGAACAAGTGAAAGAGTTTGTATATCTGGGAAGTGATTTACGGGAGATAGTAAGTATGAAAAATATATTGAACGGAGAGTGAAAGTTGGAAATAGTGTCAATGGAGCCTTACATGCTTCTTGGGCAGCATAAAAAAGGCATGTTAAAAAGGGCACGACTGATTGTTCATAGGTGTGTAGGTTCCAACACTGAAATATGGGAGTGAATTTTGGGTGTGGCAGAAGAAGCACGCGAGTAGAATACATGCTGTTGAAGTGAGAGCACTTTGAAGTTTGTATGTATGTATGGTGTGAGTTTAAGAGATAGGTTAAAGAATAGTGTGATACGAGATCGATGTGGTGTACAAGATGATGTTCTGACAACACTAGAGAAAAGAATGTTGAGATTGTTTGGACATGTAGAAAGGATGGATGAAAATAGAATGACTGCACAAATATATAGAGCGGAATGAATGGAAAGGTTGGAATAGCACGGCCGAGGCGAACATATCTATCTAACAGGTAGAAGTGAAGTACCAAGAATAAACGAGCGTGTATGAATAGACTAATGCCAGTAAGGGAAGATCGTAGTAAGTGGAGATCCATAGTCTCTGCCTACCGCGATGGGACACAGGCGTGATGAATGTATGTGTATGACGATGAAGATGTCAGAAAAAAATTGTCATTGAAGAAGCTTGTCACACAGCTCGTAGAAGAATGAGTCCGCAGACTCTTTGGCTGCGAGCACGGGAGGCGGGTAGATCTGATATAGAGAATAGTCTAGTC
>JACJUM010002477.1:60611-94835 GCA_020976665.1 Heortia vitessoides | reverse complement strand
GCGGGCGCGGGCGCGGGCGCGGGCGCGGGCGCGGGCGCGGGCGGCACGCACGCCACGCACAGGATGCGCGCGTTGCACACGCCGTTGCACGACGTCACCTGCGGCTTCGGCGACAGCGTCAGCACGCACACCTGCCCCACGTACCCGTCGCTGTTGCACACCTGCGCGCACACTCGCGTCATACATATCGTCCCATCGCTCACACTTTACACGTTAACTCTAAAGTATATTCTCACTTCGCCATGAAACTCCAGAAAGTATAGTTTTCAACATTACGGAATCATAATTTTAAATAATTCAAGAGAAAACACGGATATCAGAAAAGCATTTGACAAAGTTTCGCGGGTAGGCAATAGTGAAGGCGGCTGATTACATTTCGGTTTTCGATATTTTGCTTCGAGCATATTGCTATTCAGTCCTGTATATGTTTTTATTGTCATTTGTGGTGTTAGATTCGTTAGTGTTGCGTGATCTCGAGTCGGGGGCGGGTATTGCTGTACCCCTCCAGTACAAGCGAGCCGGTGCAGCCCTAGCTAGGTCGCTGCAGCGGGCACTCACCCAGACGTCGGGCGAGTGACCTTTGGGAGGGATTGTGGGCGCAGCGCAGGTGAACTGCAGGCCGGCGCGCGTCTTGCGGATCGGCACCGGCGACAGGAACTCCGGCGGCGGCCGCTCCGGCCCGTACACGCCTGCCGCAGGAAACCACATCACAAATTGACAGTTTTGTTTCTATCGTAAACTGTGTGAGATTTTATGGTACTACTCAACTCTCGACCAACTTTGATTATTTTATTTTAAATTATTAGCCTGAATACCCCATAATTGTGGTGTCACGTCACGTTTTCTGTAAACTAACTAATACTACTCCGCGGGGTAACAGCGTGGCTCTAAAGAAACAGAGCTGTGATGGGCACCAGCATTCCCACCTCGAAGCTACGCACTGCGATGTCCACCACACACTTCTTGGGTAGAACTATGCCCAGCAGTGGACATGCTGCTATGATGATACATTGATACTACAGTATCATTATGAAATACCATCAAAGTTACAATGAGCACTCAGATTACGAAGCATTCTGTAGGTAGGTATATTTATTAAAATAAACGAATACAAGTGTTTATAAAGTATGTGTGACTTCAAACGCTTGAGAGTATCTTCTTAATTTGTATCTAAAGAACATCAATAACAAAAACAGGCAAGATATAGGTAAAACAATAAAAACACTATGTCATTGGTTTGTAATCAATCATTCTCAAAGCGATGTTACATATTATCATACTCACATAATTTTTGCTTTGTTTCATTTATAAGCTCTTCCCAACTGCTTCGTTTATCAGTTTTTGGAAAGATAACTGTCAAGATTTCTGGTCCATTTCTGTAGAGAAACATTTAAACAATAGTTATATGCAATAGTCATGTCATTACTTCCAGTGATATTTCTTTATGAATGTAGTTGATGAAAATATTTCTTTTTTATATAACTGAAGTCGACAAACAAGCGTACGGGCAACAAGGATATCACTAGCGCGTTACGAACCTCGCGACTTAAGCGTGTTACGTCACATTACTCAGTAATTTATTTGCTTCTCTCACCCTTCCAACCGGAACAGCTATGCGAACATTGCTATTTGGTATAAAATGGATGACTTTTGTACGAGGCTTGCCTTCAGGGAGCATTCCAGATGCGAATGTGTAACACGAGTTTTTTTCAAGACTATTAGATCTTGGGTAAAATCCATCAATCATCTTTCTGCAGGCCGGATCTCGGAACGTGCAATATTTGTTCTTCAATCAGTACGGCGAGTTAACTGGGAGAATCGGACTCATCTAAAGGGCGTTCAGTCGGTCAATGAAGCCCATAGGGACAAACCGCAACGTAGCGTGTCATACCCTACAGTTCCCCGATAAATAAACGGACGTAACGTATGTGCGCACGAAACTCGCAGCGTACGCAGGCGGGCAGTCGAAGGTGAGATGCCCGAGAACGGGATCGAAACCCCGGGGAGACGGGCTCGGCGGGGGCGAGCGTCGTGAGGTACTCGCGGCCTAGAGGAGCGGGGCGGCGTACGCGGTGGCGACGCTGACGTCGAGGCAGCGCAGCGGCGCGTCCAGGCCGCGCCGCTCGGCCAGCTGGCGCCGCAGCTGCGCGCGCGCGTCGCGCACGAGCTCGGCCAGCGCGGCGTGCGCGCCGTGCAGCGCCGCCACGTGCTGCGCCACGCGCGCCAGCGTGCGCTCGTCCTCCGCCAGCAGCTCCGCCTCGCGCAGCATGCGCCGCAGGCTCTCGTCCTTGGCTGCAACACATCCGCGCTCGTCCGATGCGGGCCGACGACGCGTCCGCTCGACGTCGGCCGACACCGAAGCGGCGTCGCGATCTCTATGTCGTTTGCGCTCTCCCGTCCCGAAACTGTCGCGAACTTCCGCGATAGTCGCTTTCGAAGATTTGAAAAAAATTAAACGCGAACTAAACATTGAAGGGTTCGCGAAACTAATTAATACATCCGAGTCGAGGGTGTAGGCCCCGTTTTAAAATAAACTATCGATTGTGCGTTCGTCGCGTCGTAGTACCGAGACGATGAGAAACTAAAAGTTAGTCAATATTTTATTTCATAAATATGTAAATATTCCATTTTACGTATTTTAAATTGTTCGCGACTCGACGAGAGAGATTGGAGAGAATACATTTATCACCTCACCCTTAACTATTTCGAGATCGGCCAGCGATATCCTCATGAGAAGCTTGTACTTGTTTCCTTCCATCTGACTCGCGATGTTACTTTGGTATGTCCTGAAATCAAGGGTGGCTCTGTCACGTCACATCTGCACTCGCAACAAATCGCACGAAACGATCTCATAAAATATGAGTACTACGAAACCCCTATCACTCGATACTTTATACCTGTATTCGTTTTATTTTCCGTCTTAAATATTTTACGAAGGCGATAGCACGATGAGTTGACACATTCTTATCTTTTTCGCGAAGATCGTGGCGTATTATAGTTTTAAAGTCTATAAGCACATTATAATGTTAAAGATTATATTAATGATAAAACTGCCTGGAATTTAATTATTCTAACCTAGCGTTAAGACAACTGTTTGATAGCACTGACGCTGATAGGGGTTGCATTAACACTAACTATTTAGTATTGATGGAACTTGTATCACCACCAGTTTTTCTAGTAGGTTCCTTTCTGGTGGCTCGTGTAATGAACCTGCATTAAACTTAGTTTTAAGCCCCGTCTAGTGCCGGCAGACTAGTATAATGTAGGCCTAATGTATATGTCGAGATCTTATGATCCAGTGGAGTCATCAGGCCCATGAGTATTTATCTGATATCCATAACACGTTATATTTGTGTAATCTGTATTGATAGCAATGAACAATATCAACACCTGTATTGCAATAAACTTACGGAATAGGTTTCTTAATGGTCCCGGTCCTTCTTTTGACGCTCGTGATCAGCAAGGTGTCGTTAAAGAGGAACAGCGCCCGGTCCTTGACGGTGCCCTGCGCGGAGGGCATGGCCACCGTCACGTGCCTAAGGAACGTCCTCTCCGGCGTCGCGAGGTTCGAGAGCCCCTCTATCATCTGTTCTAGCTCCCTCAACGTCTGCTGCTGCTGCTCCAGCTCTAAACTCTCTCGTTCTGTGCAGTTAATTAGCTCTAGTAACTCGTGGATCTCTTTTTGTGCTTCTGTCAGTAAGTTGTGGTCCGGGTGCGATTGGTCTGAAAATTATTTGATATTAAATAATATACATGACAGTATCATGCTCTGCAATCTAAGTGAAGCAATCAATACAGGCCGGTTTGTAACCCTGTATTAACCAACGGTTGATTGGAATAGTATATTAAAAATTGTTCCTAAAAGGCATGTTAAATAAGGTTTGTGAGAGGGAACGTCCCAAAATGTTGAATACAACATACAGCAGGAGATCAAGAAAATACAATAGTTAATTAAATAAGAAATTTGTATATTATCGTGCCGTATTAGACTGGCACATAGCCACGCAGCCTCTGTTAGGTGAAGCGTTCTCCTGTATACGACACTAACGGATCGCTAACGTCGTGGCCTGACTCTGTAACTCTTTGTACGCTCACAATCGCTGCAGCTCAGCAACGCGAGCAATGGTAATACGAACAGTCGGGAGCAGGTGTACCTGTGTGTTTGATGAGCCGCTGTATGAGCAGCTTATAGCTAGGGAACTTCTGCACAGGCTTGATGAGCAGGTTGTCGAGGGACAGCTTGCCTTTGTGGTCCCGCGCCATGGCCTCGAGAAAGCGAGCGAAAGCGGGCCGGGACGCCGCCGCGGCCTTGATGGTCTCCCGCGCGCGCCGCAGGTTGTTGATAAACGACATGTACGTGTCCATCACCGTGGGCTTCGTGAACTGCAACGTTTTAGTACACCGTAGAATACTAGTAGAAACTATATACCTGATTGTTAGCGCCACTGCCGCTTGTGGACGCCGCCTGCCTGCGCCATAATGAGGGCGTCGCTAGCGCGACAACAAACTTGCGATCTGAGTACAATGATCACCATTGCACTCAGATCATATTGCAAGCGCCGGGAAACCCAGGTGTACTATTGTTCAACAAGAGCCAACGACAAACGATCATTTTGCGAACAACGTTTGAAAAACTAATCATTTGGTAAACTTTTATATCGCAAACATGTAACTTTAAAAATATCCATTTCACATAACATAGGTTTCGCAAATTTTTAGTTCAAGTTTTACTTAGGAAATATTTCAACAGGTAAAATATAATTTTTGATTCTCGCCGCTGGCGCTCGCCGGCCGCTGCTGGGGCATGCTCGCTTCGCTAGCTCGGCTCTTGCGTTGTAGTCGCCGTTCTAACTTAACCTAACCAGCCATTTTGTGTTAGTTGAGCCTACACATATGATTTTGTTATATAATGTTTTGCCTTAATGTAATTTTATAAATAAAAACCCGACGAGGTTCATTCGTTTGCTGATATGCTAAAGTAAGTCTATAAACTGGATTGGGCGATCATTATGAATGTATGAGATTTGAAAATGCTTTATATGAGACGAAAGAAACTGCTCACCACTTCGAGGAAGACATCGCCGACTTTCTGCTGCAAGTCCCACAGGTCGAGGCGGCGCCGCAGCTGCTCCAGGAAGGCCTGATGAAGACTGAGGATGGCCGGCACCTGGTAGAAGATCTCGTCCACCAGAAACGAGTCCAGCAGACCCGCATTGTCGGGACTTTTTAGTGGCTGCAGGTATTTCTAAAATATAAAACTTTAAACATTATTTGAAACATTATACAATTTTCAATTGTTATATATGCTATTGCAATGATAAAATAAGTAAATTAATTAATTACTTTAATGGTTGTACAGCTGCTTTTACTCAATTAAGCTGTAATTGCTGAATGAATTTAGATGAAATTTATAGAGATAGATTTTATCCCAAAAATATGTACGGTTTCCGCGGGATAGATCCGCCCCGATAAACATAAACATTTGTACGTTATTCACGTGAGTCGCGGCCATGTCGATCAGCGCATCCAATTTGGGCGTGCCACTGAGATGATTGCGTTTTGCGACTCCGCAAGGGACCACTGCCGCCTACGAACTAAGGAAAGCTTCGTCGCATATGGTTTGCTGAGAGTTGAGTGCCGGCAAAACGTATGCCTCTTTTCGTTTACCCAACGTTATACAGAATGAGTGTAGGTTCATCAGGAACAATTGAGAAATTTTAATATTACATCTCAGGTAATGTTCGCACCATATGGAACTACTTTTATAGAAGTAGGTCATGAGACGTCATGACATCTGCTGCTGGACTGAGACTTCTCTTTCACTTTAATTAGCCAGGCGTGGTGACAATCGCTTAGCGAAGCGTCGCTATGGGAACGCTGCTGCCCATCCCCGCCCTATTGCATTGGAGCTACGCTGTTTCGAGTAGAAGTGTCGCCGTTTCGAGTAGAAGTGTCGCCATTTCGAGTAGAAGTGTCGCCGTTTCGAGTAGTAGTATAGCCGGGAGGTACCGGCAGAGTAGAATAGTACCTCCCCCTGTACCAAGTGTTGTAAGAGGCGACTGAGGTACCGTACCGACAGAAGGCAGTAAGTATATCTATTCAAAACATCATCATCCTACCAGCCATTAAAAGTCAGTCATCGTAACTAAAAGATTTACTTGCCTTACCAAAACTGGTTAGAGTTTCTTGATTGCTTTAGCCAGAGTCACAAACAAAAAAATTAAAGCCAAATGAAGTTCGTCGGAAATTTAATGACCTAAATCAGAAATGAGGCTCGCTTCCGACAGTCGTCGCAATGAATCACGCTTCGGAGTTGGGAACTGTTATCGGGCGAGTTTGGGAAACAGCTCTGCGGTGGCAGCTCGCGCGGCCCGACCCTTCTCATAAGCAAGACGTCTTCCCAGATATCAGTGCGGAAATGTTTTACGACAAGCAGTGGAGGGGGGGGGGGGGGGGGGGGGGGCTCGCTCTTTTTATACGGTACATATTACGTTTTATTGGCCGGCTTTGAATTTTATAGCTTTAAGTTCGTAACGTAACGCACAATTTTATTGACCTCGCTAAAACCGTACAAGATCAAAAACGCACTGATCTCACTCACAACAATGTCGCTACTGGACGGCTTTATAACGCGGTTTATATTAAGGAAAATGGTTGACGTAAGGTAAGTTTGCAGTTACCTTGCGTCACATATAAAAATAAAACATTTCTCACTAGTTACAGAAGAAATAAATATATTGCAAAAGGTTCGGCTGTTGTAGACGACTGAAGTCTCAGATTAGCAGTAGAAAAAGGAGAAGCTGCTATTTTTAATTCGGTTAAACAAAAAATTAGAGAATATTATATATTTACACTTTGTGCCAAATCAATATATATATATATACACCACTATACGAGTATATATCCTTAAATGAAGCCATTTAGCTAAAAGGATAAACTTATTATTATCATTACATTTATAAATCTTCGAGTTGTTGTAATGTTAGGAGTGTGTATGTATTTGTGATTCCCAGCAACAACATTCTCAAAAAACTATATCACAATATTATTATTATTCTTAGCTTTTTGCTAAATGCAAACAGTACGTCTGAATTTTCCACTTTAGAAGTTAAGACCCTTCTAGACGATATTGACCTTCCTTTCTGTACAAATGTAAAACTGCAATGAGTACTGCATTTGGAATTGAAAATAAAAAATGACAGAGGCTTTGACAGTTTATTTTTCGGAAAAAATAAGATCGGCTTTACATAAACGGAAAAGGGGAAGATTGTTATTTCTTGCGGGGCTGTGTATCCCTCCGTAAACAATTAAATCGCTGTAAATTTGTGAAAAGTCGCTCATGAGCGTTCTCCGCGAGTAGCCCCGCGCGTAGTCCCATGCGTATTCAAACATCGTAAAACGATTACATTGCTTCCAACGAACCTCACTTTACATTTTAAATTCAAACACGAGTGTTCGCGGCGCTGCGCGCCAACTCAGCCCGCGCGCGACAATTGACCACCCAAATCCGTTACACGTCGCACGTCGCACGTCGCACGTCGCGGCTTAGGCGAGCCCATACTGTTTTATACTTGACCTTTTGACGATGTATTTACTTTATCAAACTGTACATTGTGCGCAAGAATTTATGAAAATCGTTTCAGTAGTTTAGAAATTCACCCGGACAGACAAGATATTGTTATGTATGAGGTAGGATGTATCTTGTGTCATGGTGTTTGTGTTCGTTTACAGCTAAGATAGGGTTTGATAGACCGTTATATCCCTATTAATATTATAAATGCGAAAGTAACTCTGTCTGTTACGCTTTCCCGCTTACACCTCTCAACCGATTTTAATGAAATTTGGCACAGACAATCTTTAGACCCTCAGAAAGTACATGGCAAATTTTTTATTCGAAATAAAAGTTGTAAGGGGTCGAAAAGGGGGATGGAAAGTTTTATGGAAGTAGCGCTATTTTTAGAGCTAGATACCTGAAACTTGCTTTTCAGGACATTGTTTGGTATAAATAAACATGACATTGAAAGTTTATATCAGTTCAGGTATAGAGGTATGGTACCCAAAAAAACTATTCCACGTGGACGAAGTTGCGGGCATAGCTAGTGTTTTATAAAAGTAAAGGGCGATAAGTATTGTGTGCCGCTAGATTAAGAATCATGCAGATTTTTCGTATTTTCACAAAATACGCCTTACTAATAATAATTAGTAAGACAACGTTTGAAGAGGCACCTGAGTACATATTTTACTTGCAATGCCTTCATTGAAGTGCCGGTGTTCCGGGGCGATGCGGTGGACGGAACTTAGTAAGAATGTCATGGCGGCAGGCGCGCGGGCCGGGCGGCGGTGATCCCCGGACGCGGGCGCGGGCGCGCGGTACATATTTCAGGACCGCTCTCGCCGCACAAATGGGATTAACTTTCATAAAACCTTTGTGTTCCCGTGCATTGCGCCCTGTCGTCCCGCACACATCAACATGACTATGAACACTCTTGAACCACCCACTTGCTGGGAGATTTCATACATTTTTAATATATGTACTACATACTATTTCAAAACTTTAACTTAACTTTTTCTAAAAACAACCCTGACTTTAATCACGGAGCGAAGGCTGCATCGGACTTACACATCGAGTCGTGCGTTTCTTTATCGACTTTGCAGCTAATGCTATTAAACAAGAACCCCACGTGCATATTAAGTTTCCTGGATTCTGTAGGTACTTCGTGGAGGACGTCAGCGAGGGCTTTTGGGGTAGTGGGGGAGAAGGGGGGTTTGGCTAAGCTCGGGGCGAGGTCACATCGGGCCCGCTACCACTCCGGCAAAAGGGTTGGAACTACAGCATGCTATAACATCGACGGCGATGCCGAAGTTTACGGAAATGTCGCCAGCAAATGTTTCTCAATGCTTACTGCATCGAACTAGATCAATGAAGTAATATTTATCAAAAATAAATAATTCGTTCAGATGCGTGAATGTCGGTTTGATAGCACGTAACAATACAAACGGGCCCGATGAGGCGCGTCCTACGGAGTGTCCTTATCTTGCGCACCAAACGTCATGGGACTCATCCCCTCCCAGGACAAATATTTCTGTGATGTATATTTGTGTTTGTTTTGTGTCTAGGTGTTAAATATTCGTATTTAAGTAATATACCTATAATGCCTGTGTTGTCTAATATTCGTAACACAAGTGTTTTGCAGATTTTGTGTGTGAATTTATTTTAAAAGAAAATCACTATTTTAAGATTTTCCGTAAAACCACATTATTTTTCATCATGCGATAAGCCCAGATAGTCCTTAGGACAAAATATGTCTCTCGTACAAATCTGTTCAGTCGTTTTAGACATTCCCTGGATCAAACTGAGGTGATTGTGAACAATGAGAATTTAAATGTCACATCGTAATAAATGTTTCTACCAATATGGGTTGTGACGGTTATGTTCGCCCTGCTGCAATAGAGTTTCATATATTAATAGCTTTAAATATGCAACAAGCTCTAAGAAGAGCGGAAAATTTGCTCTGCAAAAAATTTTCAGGGCTACCTCTCGCCTCTCGCGACCTGGGCTGGGCGCGACCTGCGGCGCGGCGCTCGGACACGCCGCGCCATGACGCGCGACTCGACATGAACGATTTGTTGTTTAGATATAATTTATTGTTATACGATTTAATTGTTGCACACAGATGTTTTAATATCTGAGCGATGTGCGGTTTTAGCATTGCTGTAAACTTGCATACTAAAAATAAATTTCAAATCAATAGAAACCATTGTTTATTAAAATGTAAAAAATACACTATATTTGCCCTTATATCTTTTTCCTTTAGTCTTCTCAAGATTTTTAAAATGAAGATGTATTCAAGAAGTGTGTGTCACGAACATGTGTGTTAGAAAAGAAAAATAGTAATGTTCGCCGGCTAACTCAGCCACCTGTCACCGTGGTCGCGAGTATCAACAACAAACGGAGGCTGACAAAGTGACCGCGGATAATGAATCATTAACGACCCCCCCCCCCCCCACCCACCCCCACCCCCGCGCGCCGCGCGCCGCACCGGCGACACCGCGTCGACAGCCCTGACCTACTGCCAGGGCTGTCTATAATTTAAATAGTGACAAATAAAATATGTTTCCATATCGCTAAAATCCGTATAGATAATTATCTGTTTAAATCACTCTACAACACATGTCTTTAAGAAATTTCTAAAAAAATTCTTGCTAATATTGAAAATATTAGCAATAACCTTTTTGTATGAAGTAGACCTCGTACAAAAAGGTCGTCTGCATTGGTGCCTGTTTCTACCGCCGAATAGCAGTGTTCGCACTGCTATGTTCCGGTTTGAAGGGTGAGCAAGGCAAGGTTGACAATGCGCCAGTGATATCCCTGTGATAAAACGAGCGTGTATGCGAGCAGATGGGTAGCAGCGTCCTCGTCGCGAAGTTACGTTTCGCGATTGCTACCACGCCTATTAAGAGAGTCAACTATGGGCAGAAATCCTGGGAAGCCTATGTCAAAAAGAAGACTTTTTATGGCTGATATGATGATCGCGACATAACTTTTTAAGCCGCAGGGAGTTTTGACTGTGTTTATTCCGAAAATACTTCATCTATGCTAGTATTACAAAGAAGAAATATTTGTTTGGTTCGATTTAACTCAAAATCTATTAGAGCAATTTAATAATTCTGTCACCATGACAGAGCTGCTTCACCGAGTACGCGACACAGGCTGTGTTGTAGTTCATAAAACCAAATGATGTACAGCCATATTATTGTACGTTTGTTACGAATGAACTCAGAAACAACAACAACAACTGGTAGCAAAAAATATTTTACTAATGGAAAGTTTCAAAGTTATCAAACGATATAAGATTTATTTAATTTCTGTTTTCCGATAGTAATGGCAACTACGCGGAACATCCGCGGGGCTGCTGTTTGTAATATCATTAGAAAGAGGCCATATTTCGATAGATAACAAGGGATAAAACTATTAATTTACAACAGTCTTGTCACTGTTGACAACAGTCCAGAAATCAGTCGAGTACTCTATGATCAGGTGTGTTGCAAGAGATTGCGAACTGGTTAGATGGAGCCTCTGCTCCCCCCCCCCCTCCCACTAGCGAGTTAACACGTCGGCTCTCTCCAGTCTACTGATCGAATTGGGCTGCAACACGGAACTAACTGCGGACTTGGTTCACCTGCGGTCCCTGTATACTGCACAAGGTACCCGAAACATGTGAAAGTTAAAAAGCCCGCAGACAAGAGTCTCGCGAGACGCTATTCACTTCCACTCCTAAGGGTGTTTGGAATTTCTCGTTAATTAAGATTTGCGATTATGAAAATGGTGGGTATCCCTGCCTCCCTCCCCGCATACTCATATTACATGAATTTATCCGCCCGCGGTTCATCTGTACCACGGGTTCGCTCACTCATTACAATAACGCGGCGGGCTGCCTGAAACTGTGTCGACAATAAATTGCTCAACTGCACTTTACACCTGCCAAGCGAAACGGAACCTTGCTGCACTAGTTTTGAGTTGTACTTGCGTTGTGCTCCGCCGCAATTAACAGTTTAATGGTAGGTTATGAGAGTAATGTGTCGATTCTTATAGAGCTACACCCAGTCTTCCTGAAGCATTTTTTCTAGAAGATGAAACTTTACAATTTATTAGCATATTACTTTCGATACACACGATTTTTCTACCAGTTCCTAGTTGTAGAGGATTTTGTTTAATTCGATACGACAAAATTCGTATCGAGATATACTCGGTGATCAGGAAAGGTATTCAAAACTCATATGAAAAGTAATAAATGCAGTGTACATCGTCAGCTTCCTTTTTCGAACTTATTTCATTGAACATTTAGATACATACATGATCAAGATTTTTTTTACATTCATGCTTCAAATAATTGTAAATGAAGTATCAATTTAAGTTCAACAAATGCTTAATGTGTGTTCACGAACACAAAAGTTTGAACCGCCTGCAGACTTTACCTCTTACGTGTATGTTATTTTGTTAAGGTTATTAATAACTTGCTAATACATATCTAGTTTTAGAACTGTAACCAGCTTTAGTTTTATCAAAAAGAGAATTGAAGTCCACCAATCGCACTGAATACATGAAGCGTAATTATTTTAACTAAATAATCATTATTTCAGCCGCAAGACGTCCACTGCTGGACATAGGCCTCCAAAAGTAATCTTCTATAGGACCGGTTGTATGCGGCCTGTGTCCAGCGAGATCCTGCGGTTTTATTCAGATCGTCTGTCCATCATGCGAGTGGATCGTGGTCTAAATTCCAGTTCCTTGCGACTTCATCGGCCATCGGTTTTTCGTACCAAGTACCGTGCCCACGGCCACTTTAATGTACTAATGCGCCGGTCTATGTCGGAACTTTGGTTAGGTTGCGCATCTCCTCATTCTTGATTCGATCGCGCAGAGACTCCGAGCATTACCCTCCCCAAAGCTCGTTGAGCTATTTAGAGTTGGCTTATGGTAAGAGACCACGTTTCGCTGCTTTAGGCCATCGCTGGTAACATACATTGATCGTAAACTTTCCACTTGACACTGAGGTATGTCGAACGAGAAGATGTTTTACTGTAAAATGTTTCGAGTGATTGGAATGGCTCGTGTAAAAGTACATGCATATGTACTATGTAAGCATTCGCAAAAGCAAATAGTGAAGAGCAGACATTACCTTGACAAGTATCTCCAGCGCGTCCACGTACGACTTCTCCGTCTCGTAGAGCTCCACCACGACGTGCGTGCGCGTGTCCTGCAACACACGGGGACATGTACGCTGCGCTCTCTGAGGTCTCACCTTTAAAGCTACATACTACAGCAATTCAGCGCGAATCGGCTACCTGTACGATACGGTTTGCTTATAAGCGGTTTTCTTGTTTTGACTTAATAATAAATTTCCAGAAAACAGATCAAGGATTAGAGTGCTGCCTGTTCTGTTGGTCTGTTTGCCGTCTGTCTACGTCGACTATTCATCGTTTGCCACCATACTACCCGTGAAGATAGCTTTTGTTTTCAGTTACATAATAAACGATACAGTGATGAATAAATAAAGCAGGGATACGAAAAAAGATGTTATTGTCATAAATATGAAACTCTATAAACTGGTTTCTACGAGTTTACAGCAAATTTTCATAACTGAAACAATTTCAGTTACGAAACCTTATATAAACATCAAGTTATGCAACGGTCAATTAACTAGCCCAGCAGCTACAGAACAACCCTCTCGGAAAGTTAGTACTTAGACGCCGGCCAACTTCGACCGATCTAACTTTAGTCAATAGAATTTATATATTGATACGGGAAGCAAACAGATGGTACCCCTTTCCTAAGGAAATCGCTCGAGCGGTGAACGTGAAATTTGGCACAGGTCAAGTTCATGTGGGGGAGAGCGCATTAGGATATTTTTTTGTACCAAATGCTCTAGAAATAAATTAAATTCAACAAAATAACCAAAACACGCTACTGTCTGAACAGCACATTGACATTTTACATGAAGTACCTAAACATTAATTATCTCTTGACTGACAAGTAAATGACGGAACAGTTTTTACAAAATTTTATGACTTACGGTTGAATTGAGAGGACCGGGTATCCGTATATTCCAATATCATAGGATAATTGTATTTAAGTGTTCTGACCTCTATTTTTCTAAACTATTCAGTTAAAATGGAACTACTACTATGTAAATCTTCTTATGAATGCAAAAAATGTTGTAGGTAATTACGAAGTTCCCTTACAGCAAAGTCATACCACGACAATGTACCAGCGCGAATACCAAGGCAGTTCCCCGAAATCCATCATGTGGAAGTTCTTTGAAGTTGTTTGTTACGTTAAACTCGTTAATGAATACTTAGATTTGCGAACTGAAGTTAAGCCTCGGTCGGTTTAGTTTGTGACGTGTTGTGGATTCAAGAAATGTAATTACAAACACTTTTTCTATTCAATTAATTGTATTATGAAGGATGGAGTGAGTCGCGCCATTACATTTATATCACGAGAACTACGGTGATCGAGAGTACCTATTTGATGGGTCAAATCGTTTTCCGAGTCCATAGTTAACAAATAATGCTTTGGAAGTAGGTACAAATATAGTACCCAGAACAATTTTATCTAAGTCAGTTCAGTAAGTCTAAATGCTCGTACATGCAATCAAAAATACATAAAGTTCACACATCAAATCGTATAATCTATAGTAAAACGTAAAATCCTAACGATACGTCTGCCTGTTTCTCAGTAGTCGGGTGGCATTCACGTCGTACAAAACACTGAGGTTCGTTGATACCAGGTACATTATTGATGGCCATCGATCGTTCGCCGAAGTGTCGCCAGTAAGGTAGGATAGGCGAGAGGTCATCAGCTGATAACGATGACCGGCGCCGCCGGGGGCAATAACCTCGCGAAATCGGCCTCCACTGGGACGTCCTGATGGAGGCCGTCACTCCGTGTAAATACACTATATACGAGTACAACTGGTGGACCGGTAGGAAACACATTTAAAGTCACCGTAGTTTAATGTAAACACTTTAAGTACAGTTGCTACAGAAGCCTGTACCGCACCGCCATCTGCAAGCGACAGGTATTAACTGAGAAGATCTTGTAACTTCCTAATGTAGTTTCTCCCATTCTTAATAGTTACAGATACTAAGAGGCGGAAGGTTTCTTCTGTGAGGAACGCTCAGTGATAAAAAATTGGTTCTTATTTTATCATTTCGAATGCTTGAAACACATTCGATTGAATGAATTGAATGTAAAACAGATCGCAAAATGGGTGTGAAAACGGATCACATCCTTTACAGAAATACTTAGACGCGCCGCCCCCCGCCCACGACACTCGCGCGACAACACTTTCATAGCGCCATGTTATTACATTACGTTGAATCCGACTCAAGATAATTTCTTTGTTGATATTCTACTGCACTTGAGCGATGTTGTAAACATCCACTAGCAATAATTGCAACTTTAATCTCTGAACTAAATAGAAAATGTTCTAAGAATAAACTGAAATACTTCTTACTGGTTTATTTCTACCGGCACACAACCAGAAATGTTCGCATTGACGTTCCAGCTTGAAAGATGAGAGACAATGAAGCTACTGGGTGCTACGAGTATGTTGTCGACGCGCTGGTGATGTCGACAATTGTTAGCTAACTTACTAATACAAGTAGACAAAATACAACCTCAAATGTCTATCTTGTATAATTCAATCAGCTAATTGTTAGAATACGGCACAGAGTATGAATCCATTAAATAAAACATTTAAAAGACATTCGAAGGACAAATAAAACAATAGAATACATGAAAGAAACATCTTAATTGTGATATTATTTATGACGGCATATTGAAAAAAGCTTCCCCACAAACCGCAACGCTGGTTAGTTGATCCTTTAAGTGGGCAGCTCAGCTTACATTTGCAAATCCCAAATCCCCGAGAGTACAAATATTACTAAAACAAGTAGGTATAGAAAATGCCAATGAATAAATTAAAGCGAACAAATCTATTGCAAAATTAACCCCAAATGTGATGTTCCATTGAGTTGAATAAGTACAGGAGAACGGTTACATGCGGTGGGTTTGATGGAAAAAGGTTTCAGCTCCAATCGCGCGCCACCTGACTGGTCCAGCGATGTAGAAAATTACTTCAAGAAAAATATTGCAATACTTGGTTAGCGTCAGCCCACGTGGGAACCAGACCAAACGGTATTTGTAGCGCCGATTGAAGATATACGTATTACGTGATGTGTAAAAAAACGATGTATAGTCTTCCGGCAAGGGAAGACGCGGGTTTAAGTCTCTCTTGAAGCCGGAGACCAGTTGATTTTATTCTAGTAAATATTATCTCAAATATAGTTCAGGATTTTTCTATGCATACAACCTCTATAGTTATGTAAGGAAGGACAACCGTAACGAGAAACATGAAAGCGAGCGAGTGATGTCATTCGACATCTACTTCATGCAGATTTCACGACAAGAAATATAAATAATCGATGAAACTCTGCTTTTACATGTACATTTTAGTAAATAAATATGTGACATCACTTCGGCGGGTCACGGTAGGATCTTTACCCATAAATACCACGTCGGGAAAGCGTAGTGGCAATAGCAATGTGTAGATTCGTGACGGGAAAGCGGCTGCCCATCCCCGCCCTATTGCATACGAGTTACGCAAGTTCAGATGAATAAACCGCCATCCGCCGGTTTTGGTGCTCCAATTGCTACCTCCTGCACCGGGCAGGGAAGGTAGCATTATTATCTGCTGGTATCCCTCGGCACGCTCTCCCGTAGGTTTACCGCCAGAGTGAAGATTTTTTTATTTTTAATAGCATGTGAAGAGTAACACCGAAGAAAACACAAATACCAAGACAATCTGTAAAATTGTTTGGTAATGGTATACGTACTAAAAAATATTTTTCTCAGATATAAGAGGCTATGAACTAAATGATTGTCCAATAAGACAAATCGTATTCACGCATCTTTTGCAGTTGCCGACGATCGAGCGGTTATCTAGCGTAAGATTACTCCAACATGAACGACCTGGACGGAGAAGTCCATAAAAGCATGTCTAAAAAAATAGTAAATTAAGTAATAATGAATTTTTAATGCAACAGCAAAGTGGAAACAAAGCGGCGACCGACGGCGAGCGCTCGGATCGGTCAACAATATTTGGCGCGACGCTCACGGCGCGGCCAGACCAATACTTATTTATGTTATATTAGTTTCTATCCGCGACTTCGTCCGCCCACTCTCCCGATACTTAAAGTACTCGCTTAGACGTCTACATATCCAATGGTAATTTCCGTCCTCATCGAATCACGGGTGAAGCCAAGAGAGCGGAACAAATAGACGAACGGAACGCATTATGTAGCAGTTCGATTGAGTCGGCTATGAACTCAGCAGAAAAGTACTATCGCCAGGTACCGGGTACCGGGCCCCCGGCGGTAGTACACGGCGCACGTCCCACTTCCAGGTGTATCCCGGGTTTCCCCAAACGCATTTCCCCGACTTCCTGCACACCGCGCCCCCCGCGCACACGCCCACGCTATTTTCTAACCATGTCACCGACCGACTTCAGTTTATTATTAACTTGACTAAATACAACTGATAAATGTCCAAAGGAATATTCTAAGAATTTTTTGACATTAACCCAAATAGTTTTAAAACCGATTTTGTGAAAGTAAACAACTCATGCTTTGTAAAATGTATTATTTTCCTTTAATTGCAATAATACTTGGACTGACTGGATCTAAGATTTGTCACCAGTTGTGTTTTTCACCACCAAAATAAGACGTAGATTTCACACGTTCTATACAAAATCTGTCGGTGACGCCTTTTCTTTGATTATGTATATGTAAATATTATGCATACAAACGCATTAAAATACGTAACGGATTGTAGAATAAAATTAGTATCTTTTAATGTACGAAGAATAGTACGAAGTAACGCAATAACTACACCGGCCACCGAAATTGAAACAGTAAACAACAATTTGATAGTTTTGACATTTGGCAAAAAATATGTCCGCTTTTTAATAAGCATTACCAAGTCTAAAAATGTTAACTACTTTTCGAGAAATTTGGAATGTATATATGTCGCAACCATAACTCATTATCAGTATATCTTAGGTCGTTGAGTTGCCCACACTAAAAAATATATGTGCAACAATGTGGCACCAGCTGAATGAAATAGTACCTCCTCAGTACAGTACAAGACAAGAAAAGATTTTTATAACGGTGGTGTTGATTGTCATAGAGAGACTTTATATATCCTTATGTCTTACTTAAATATGAATCAGATGGTAAAGCGTGTGTTTAAAATTGTATACTTTTAAAGGATCATTAGAAATGGCTGAATTTCCATAATTGAACAGTAAACAAACGAGCGAGGAGGAGCATCCGGGCGAGGCGGCGGCGGCGGCGGCGGCGGCGGCGGCGGCGGCGGCCGGCGAAAGGTTTATTCCGTCCGAGCTCGCGCGACCAGTTTGTTTTGGAAGTGCTTCTCTGGCACAAACAATGGCCATTGATGAAAATTGAGCGCTCAATAAAAACTTCTCTCAAATTGCGATTGATATGTGCAGTTTGTATACAAATAATATAAGGTAAATGCGATAATGCGAGTTTATATAGTTTTCGAAAGAAATATTATTTGACATGCTGTCATCGGTATAAACTTGTTAATGGTCAAAAATTGTATTTAACACGGATAAAATATGAAATAACATTCTGCAATCTTTTAGACGTCGTTTTGACGAATTGTCAAATGTTTGTCTCTGAATTACATTTATCTAAACTCAATTTGGTTAGAATTGATATTGGCAGTTTTATTTTTCTCCATACATGTATTTCAAATTACAAACACAACAAACTCAAAAACTGATTGACTAATAAATATTCCCAAACTCACAATTTATTAAGTAGACATGAACGATTTTCATTTCATCAGCATCATTATTATCATGACAGCCATTGGACGTCCACAGCTGGACATAGGAATTCCCTAAAAAGGGAATTTTGCCCATAATTGCCACGATTGCCAACACGCTTGGTTGCTTTCAGGACGGGGATGCTTGCTACACCTGGTATAGAGGGGGAGTGAGGGATTTTCATCTATTCCATAAACACTTTAATTTATTAGCGAAATTAAACGTGTGTTATTACTATATAGGTACGGACCACTGAGGAGAGAGTGAAGTGCGCCGCATACTCGTTAAACGAGAACAGCAAATTGCGAGGCTCCCCCCCCCCCATCCTCCATCCCGTGCGCGGAGCTGTAATTATACGATTGTCACATAACGGCAACCGCAACCGCGCTGCTTGGAGATGCATAAGACAACCCGTCATACGCATTCTGCAGGTCTTACAAGACTTTATCAATGAATATTTAGACTTTCCAATATCTGAGTTTAAGCAAATTAAATAAAAACAGAAATGTATACATAAGGACGACCCCTAACTACCATAATCATTAATATTACATTCCACCATCTCTCATATGAAACGTGCAGTCCACGACACAAATGTGCGGGCTCTGTTTTCCATTAAATATATTAAAGTACGAATGTTACGAGTGATAGAGAAGAGATTGAATTAAAGTAAACCTTTAAATGTATAAAAATGGCATCATAAACCTTATGCATCCGAAATAATAACCAATACAACGTCTCAACGCTAGTCAAGATGTAATAATAACCACCAATTAAACATTCGAATCGATAAGTCGAATTCATTACGGCTTATCACGGAATCTAGAAACATGATCATATTTGCGTAAATCGAAAATTGTATAGATTGTCAAGTGAATCCGCATATTATAGCATAGGCAAATAATAATAGATTGTGCTAGACAGTGTTGAGACTAAACATGCGCCGTATAAAGTTATTAAACTAGTAAGCCGTTAAACTATTACAACAGTTATCATCTTAGCAGCTTGTACAACGACACCTATACCATTGCTAGGTACTTTAACATTTACATTGCTGAATAGGTTTAGTCTGTCTGTCTGTGATATTTCCAGGTTAATATAGGTATGGTTCCAGACCCAGATAACGATTTAAGACAGTTTTTGCCTACAAAATCACTTTCTGTATAGAACTTTTCACAGAAAAACACTTTCTGTCTGTTCTGTCTGTATAGAACTGTGCCATTGCTGCACAAAAAGTATTAAAATGTATATGTTTCGATTGATGCCGTTTTGAAAGGCTGTAAAAAACATAAAGTAGTTAGTTACAAGTTGGACAATATGTGTATGAGATGATTTAAAAGTAAAAAGAAAACTGCAATATGTTAAGTAATAAGGTATAAAATTCCCGCCACAGATACAAAACGAAAGCATTAATGACAATGAGTTCTTTCACTATCTGATAGGGTTCGATAAGTGAGAGCGCGAGGTGGGCGGCGGGCGGCGAGGCGGCGGGCGGCGAGCCGGCGGGCGGCGGGCGGCGAGCCGGCGGGCGGCCGATATCGAAACAGCCCCGAATAACGAATTATAAACATGCAGCCTGTTACTCTTCATTCGGCCAAATGAAGTTACATTAAATGCCTTTCCTACGATGTTCTAAACGGGTATCCAAAATATAAAATAAGTGGGTTACGATGTTCAATTCCCGAAACGAGAACTTAGTATCAAATAATAAAGCTTAAAGCTCAACATTTAATGAAATTATAATTAAGAATGCAGCAATATACTTATTTAACTTGCATATAAGGGTTGTGTTTCAAACGTTCACTCTTGCCGGCACCAAGGGTTTGGTTTCATAAAAAGTTTATGAGAATCTGTTTGGAATTCGGAAAATTAATAATGGAATTTGATATACACTGCTATTTAAATAAGCCAAGCTAAATAGTAAAAATAGCTTTCTATAAAAATTAGTTGACAGTGTTTGTCGAGGGGAACTTTTACACTACTGAAAGGAATTTTAATTGTTTGTTGAACTTGTGCTTGTGTTACAGTTTGATCAATTTGAGTAGTAGGATACTTTATATCTCAATTTGTAGTCACAATATTTATTTCATGTAAAACAATATATAGTTAAGATAGAAGTACGTCGCACGGGTTAGCTGCTGTATATATTTATGGGTAATGTGTAGTTATATATATATTGTACTTCCAAATTGTATATATTAAGTTATATGTTAATATATACGTTGTAATGGTATCAAGCGGTCATATTTGCGACATACCCTTCACAATACAAACAGCAATATGAGCTCTGCTCACTGCATAATTGCCTGAATGAACATTGTAACACGAGTCCCATGGGCCGCCGCCCACATATATTTTATTTGTAAATGTCGCGGGTTCGCCCCCGTCCGCTCAAGCCCGCCCGAATTTAATTAAATATTCCACGCAGAACTGACCGCTTCATATTTCGTAGTCGCTGTTTACAAGCTCCTCGTGTGAAATAAATGCTCGACGCCGGGATTAGAACGTGGACATTATTTATGGCGGAAACACAGATCCCAATTGCTTGCAGTCGGCGCCGGCGCCGCGCGCCACATCCTTGCAAACTGACTTATATAAACTACTTCAAAGTCGGCAACACTTTCGACGTGCCGCCCATCGAAAAGATGAAGATTGTCATCATCATCATCAGCTGTTGGACGTTCACTGTAGGATAGAGGATCCCAAAAGACATCCAATAGTCCCGGATGTATGTGACCTGCATCCAGCGCGATCTTGCTGTTCTACTTAGGTTGACTGTCCAACGTTGTCTTTTTGTACGTTAAACAAATTGATTATTCCTCATTTGTACCATCACTTTAGCGTTTATTTAATTTTTGAATGAACATATTCTTACACCATCGGATATTGAAAAAGGTAATATATCCTACATTTCTGATGTTTGTAAATGTCTAAATGTCAAGGCAATCGTTTGAGCAGACTGCGGTACTCGGATCGACAGACGGCAAACGGATATCCTGACCTAACGGACCTGAACCAACATAGCTCACATGGCTCAGGGCGGACGCGGGTGCTGTATACTCTTCGCGCTCTTCGACAGCCCTCACGCCGACTCAACATGCCAGCTGCATACAGCTGGTCCTATGAAATATCTCTTGAGGAGGTGAATTGTACACCCAACAGTTGTCATAATAACGCCTTCACTCCAGCTTTGTAGTAAGTTAATTAGTCAGCCATCTAGAGATATCCAACCTCACAAACTGTTTTTAAAATGTTCCGCCCTCGCGCTGGTAAAGCTATTGGATTGAGTAACGCCCCGGGGAATGTTGCGCGTTGTGGAATTGAGGACGGGAATGGAACAAGCGTCAATAATTATATAATTAAAACAATATACGACAACGTTGGTCTCCGTGGGAGACTATATTGATCTCTTTTGAGACTATATTGCCAAAATGTATTTTTTTATCCACATCCAAAATGTATATATTCAGGGCAGGGTACCACGCTGCCGCGCGGGATCGATAACGCTCGGGACATTGCCTAGACCAAAAGACCTCAACGTACGCTCAGTGTTCCCAGCTAAGAGGCGTTAATCATAACAGTTTCATACTTCAATCTTTATGATTTCACAAATATAGACTACCTGTCAAGTAGCCGAAGCTGTAAAATATGATTTTTCGGTACGTTTTAAACTGAGGTAACAAACGTACCCAAAGATTATATTCAAACAATAATGTTGTGCAACAAAAGTAAGGAGACTTATTGTTATGGACTGAAAGAGGGCACTTTCCTCTAGGGCCCAGTTACACGAAACGCTCTCACGGAGGACCAGATCTCGGCCTATACTATACGAGAAACGAAATAAAAAACGCCGGGAACATTTGCGCGCGAGATGGACGCCTGTCGCCTGTCAGTTAGGTACCATTCAACGGAAACACCTCGGGCCACCCGCTTCCGGCGCACTTAAACAATCATCCAATTTGAATGAACATCGCGATTCGGAAAGTTCCAGACTCGACGATAATTTTATGTAAAACGTGCATTTCGTTTTAGCTTTCAAAGAAGAAATAGACAATTAGTGACCCTGCTTCGCTCGTTTATTATCCCGTTGATTTCATCTTTACACTCAGAATCAGAATCTGACGGGAAAATGCCCCCCCCCCCCCCCAACCACACACACAGTCCAAGCCTGTCCCTCAAACTGTTCACATGCCGAAAATCGATTCGAAGGTGAAGTTACGAAAGCGGAGCGTGCAAACAGAGAGACAATATGCAGCCTCTCACTTGTATAATATTATTATGGATTGAGACATTGTTTCCGCAATGATCTAGTTCAATGAGGACGCGTGTCATTACTTGTGAACATTTAATGAAATCTTTCTTAAAATCTCGACTCCGAAATGCAATACAATGGGATAAATAGATGTAAGATCAGCGACAGGGCTGTGTGTCGGCGGCGCGAGCCATCCAGCAGACGTCGACACGACACAAAGCGCGCTCGAGAGCGGGCCACCGACGTCATTGTTTATCGTATTAAATGCCAAAAGACTAACACGATTACGGGGCTGAGGTAAGTGGATGAAACCGCAAAACTTGCGTACGATAATACAAATAGAAATGGCATTTAAATTTAATTATTCTGGTGAACAAGCGGACGCGCCGCGTGGGCGTCGCTTTAATTAGAACAAACACCTTTTTATTCGGCACACGCTCACAATGGAACCTGCGTGGAGATTTAGCGATAAAAAGCCTTAGTATTATTAAATCATAAAGCGTAGGCTGCGACCTGCGCTGCCTCACTATGAATGGACGCGAAAGTTTCCTCGTCGTTTGTGCGCAGATAAACGGCTATTGCCGTGAGGTACCGGCGGACTAGAATAGTACCTCCCACTGCACGACACCTGGTCGTAAGAGGTGACTAAGGTACCAGAACCGAAAGTTGGCGTATAGTTTATCCATCCGAAATAGTGCAGCTCAAATGCACTGGGCGGGAATGGGTAGCACCTTCCCCGTCGCGAAAGTGTGCGAGCTGCATAAAACAAATGTAAAATAACGAATAGAGTATTAAACTATTTCTTATTGTTTTTATACTATTAATTACACTATACTAAAAAGGGTACCTACTAACTATGATTTAAAAAGAAAATACTAACAGAATGGCTTAGAGTTTGCAATATGCTCTGGAGTTCCATCAAGAGATCCGAGCGGCCATGTTGTGTGCCCATTATGCCTCTCTTTGACACGCACGGACTACGGGGCGTTTGTCATCATCAGAATGGGCCGCTATTGTCCGGTGTGTCCGCTCGTCTCACGGGAGAAACTTATGAGTCGCACCACCGCCGTTAACTGTGACGCACACATTCTTCACAAACTGCTTGTAATGTTTCAGGACCTTCACAATAGAGTGGTGCTATCTATCAATGTTTTATGATGTATTATGTTTGTTTGTTTGAGATGCATTAATTTGGCGTTATATAAACGATATTTCTAAACTGTACTCAAAAGCTTAATTATATCAAACGCAAGATTATTCTTTTTTAAACTATCAAATTTTAAAGATTACCTGGTTTAAAATTTGATAGCTTATAAAATTTAGAGTCATTGCAACTGCAATGGACTGAAAATCTATGTATTCTCGGAATCACGCGCGACCAAAACCATCGGCAACGGCGACCTGATTCCGTTCTGTATATCTAATCTTTATGAAGTCAGCAGATAGTAATGATTGGGTTTCTAAATTACAAACCTATTGGATATTTAGGATAAAAAGCCAATGCGGAATATTATATAGTACGATAAGAAATTTAATACAAGCGTTATCCCGGCCTGCGGCTCTTAACCCAAGACAACAAGCTGACACGAGATCGAGTATTATCTGCCTTCAGGCATTCGTCGGGAGCGGCCGCGAGGGAGACTTCATTCTGTGGTTTGACCACCCATTGCCGCAATGGCATCAGCATCATAATAATTCGGTCAGGTCAAGTTGAGGTTAAGTTGTATTACACTTTATGTAGCTAGTTGTACTTCGCTTTATGTAGCGCACATGAAAAGATGTCCTGCCCCCGAGTTCCCGCTATAAACATCAGAAATATATCGTTTCGCTGTAATTGTACATTTTTCTGTTATAACGGAGCCCATATTTACAGTTGAGCAATACATGCAACACACAATACGGGGCAAAGTCCATTCAGTTTCATGCAGCAGGTTTTGCATGTTGAGAGCCCATACATATACTAAAACATCTAAAATTTTCGATTTCTATTGTTCTACCGCTAATTAGTTTTCTTTTAGTTTGTCGACGCGTGCTCGCACCAGCGTCAGCACGCGTCAGCTTGTTGCAGTATCATAATAAATATTATGATGAACATTTTTGTTATCAAAATTATGTCGTATCGTTGGATCCAAAATAAATAACAAAGATTATTTGATAACTATAAATTGTACTCGAAATTTTAAATACATAAATATTATTTTGCTTGAAGATAAGACAAATTGCAATACTATTTATGCTACGCAAACAGACCTATCCACTCGTACCAAGGCACCTGGAGCCACCATTGGAACATGTACTTAGTTCGTTATCAAAATATATAAGAATTACTTAGTTAATCCAAATCATTAGGACGTTCACCGGCCATAGGCCTCCATAAGCCATTTCCTATAAGACCAGTAGTAAGCGGCCAGCAGAGCCGCTGCGTCTCTCGGTGCTAGCCAGCCCGCCTCTTAGGCAGGCGGCCGACTTTGCCTACGTTATCGACCTCACTCCTACTTCGATCACCCCCAAGAGACCCCCAGCACACTGTCTCCATGTTCCGTTGGGCCGCGTTGAGTTGGCTAAGAAGGCCAATTATGAGAGACCACGTTTTACTCCTTAATTAGTTCATATCATTAGACAAATGTGTCGATTGACGAATATAGTGATTAACAAAGGATGTATAAATCCAGTGTTTCCCAGACGAAAGTGTTTCCCAGAAACGTAACAAGAATCGGAGGCAAATATTTAGGCACATTTCAAAAAAGTTTAATTAAATGCTGGCCATCAAAGTATTTTTATTAAGTATCCATGATAAGCCCACAATTTGAACTTCACTCGCGGCAAGTTCACGCTGGCTTTCTCCCCAATCATACTTCGTTAACTCTCCGTAAAAACCTTTTCCTTATAGAATGTACAAATTTTCCTCTTGTTTAGATACACTTATCTACCTTTACACATAATCTCGTGGTACTTTCTAAATAACTACATGCACCAGTTTGTTTTAATTGTAGTAGCTTAATTGTACGCGGCCAAGAAACAATAACCCATGGTTAACACGAAACACAGCCAATAAATCGCCTGCACAAGTTACAAAAATCATATATTTTCAACACCTGGATGTGAAAGGCGACACTTGGAATGAGACGTGCTATTCCCACGGGATGCGTAACCGCCCGCCGACCCTATCCAGACAAATGAGACCGGACTCTCAACTACAACCTGGGAATATATGGGGTCGGTATATAATGGCCGAGCTGAACAGGGATGGAAAAATTGTACGCGAGTCAATAACCATAAAAGAGGCTCCGAGGGTGGAGGACCGACCCGCTGAGTGCTTTCCTATGACGATGGGGGCATAATAATATCGAAACACTGATTGGCTCGTGAATTTATTTTGTATCCCGTTGTAACCGTATGCATGCTACGTCATCATTTACATTGATGAATGTCAAGTAATGTGACGTACTCGTAATCGCATATAAGTTAATTTGCTGTGTAACTTGCAAATAACAATCGGTAAAAGTGACAATGTTTGTAAATTCTGTTTCAACTTTCTGAGTAAGAATGGCCGAAGTGCATTAAGTTACCGATAATAACATTTGAAATTTAATTAATTGCCTTAAAACAACAGTTACCGAAGACCAAAATAAAAAAATTGTTTGTTTCTTAATTTAACCGCCTTACTTAGATCCGGAGTATTATCCTACCAAAAACCTTGCGTCCAATTCTATGGACTGCTAAATATTAATTGACGATTTGCAAAAAAAAGACATTGCTGTACATTATTTAGCTGTTTGTTTGGCTTTCATGGCTCAAAAGATGAATCGTTTATGGTGACATTTAAAGTGATTTGAGTAAAGTGACAATAAGCGTTTATTTATCCGTTGAGCGGCGCATCGTATACGCACTGAACATTACTGGTTTGGAGTTTACAGGGTTAGATTACGCGGTAAACACAAATGCACGTCGTAGTTATGTCTCGATGACGGTCAGGCACGCTGCCCGCCGACACCGACGCTAGGATTAGGTGGGGTTAAGAGTCCAGCAATTTACATGGCTTTTGGACACATGTTACTGCCACGTAAACAGTTTCTATACCTTACATATGGAAATAAAGTTACTGAAATTAAAAAGGATCCACGTTGGGCTTCTCTAATATTGTAGAATTTCTGAACAAGTTTAATTAATTTAAATACATATTAATTGAAATTACTCCTTCAAATCTAAAAAGTCTTCAGGGTCATCAGTCATTTGCGTAATATTGTAAGTAGCTGTAAAATCGACGTCTTAATCGAAAGTAGCGGCGAGCGCCGAGCGCGCCGTCACTCAAAGGGCCCGAACTTATATTGCTTCTCTGTACACCGGTGCGACACCGAGGACTGCTCGACCAGAAAGTTCGGGCGACGAGCGTGTGGCCGAGTGTTCCATGCTGATGTTTGCCGGCACAGTGCACACCACAGTTTTATGACCGAACTCAATATATCTCACAGCGCTAATAATATTTCTACTGCTCCATATTTAGGTTTATATATGTACTATTAACACGACGCTATTGCTTCTTTTTTTTTCAAATGATAAACAAACATACCCACATCTTAACTACAACAAAGCTGCTCTCACGCCCACTAGTAAAGTCCTTTTTATTTATTTAATACCTCATTTCAAACTTATCGATCAATTTCAAATATTCACTTGAATTTTAATATCAGAAGGATAAAAAAGCCTATTGTGCCCCCCCCCTCCTCCCCTCCTGCTTCGCCCCCTGCTTTTACCATAGGTAAGCTCGCCAAAACAAATTATTAGCCACAAGATGGATTGCGCCCGCGTGAATTGATGACGTACTCCGTGTTGTGAATTATGCTTCTGAATTACTGTTATGCGGAGAATTGTGGGGCAGATTCGTTGAGGTACTCGTGCACTTTCTATGAGGTAATGTTATTTAAAAAACTATATAAAAGTAATTGGGATCATAAAAAGGTTTCTATGTGATATAGACATTAACAGTGTCGCCGCATCACGGTTAAACCCCGAGTGATTGCAGAAACAGTCGCCGTAGAAGATACGCCATAACATATAACTGTAAATGTTTGATTATTCCTAATGTAGAATCATTTATCAAAGATTTAAATAGCTATATATAAACGGTATATAAACACAAAACATAGTGTACATTATATAAGGTAGTAAGCGCGACATTCTAGACATCATCAATATCTTTGGGTTAAATTAACATAATACTTTGAGACATTTTGTCATTAAACTTAGCATCTAGAGTAGATAGACTGCAGGAAGACGTATCCAAAATTATCTCATCTAGGAAACCAGGAAATAATTGAAAAAAAAACAGAAAACAAGACAGTAATACACAATAGGATAAACAAACTTAGCGAAAAATATATGAACAGATTAAATTTTAAAAGACTTGTTTGAGCCTATCGGGTTTGTTGATATTTAAAAGTGGGTGCGATTGTCGTATGTAGACAATAGTGGGTCGAGTGTGAGATCACCTGGGCCGCCTGCACGGCGGGCGGCAGCGGCGCGCCGCCCTCGCCGCTGTGGGACGAGCGCGAGCCGCGCGAGCCGCGCTCCGAGCTGGTCTCGTCCTCCGAGTCGGACGCGTGGAACGACGCGCTGGGGCTCGGGTCGCTCAGCCTCAGCTTGAGTCCGTCGCGGCGCATCGCGGCGCCGCTCCGCCGGCCGCGCTCCGCATGCGACGCGCCTGCCTCAACGCTGCGGTACTTCACTCGGCACTGCACGCTTTGCTCGCTTCGTGTCCTTTGGCATTTTTTTGGCAATGTTGTCTCTATTTATTATTTACACTTCGAGTTGAATATCAGCTAATGTTCGTGTTATCTGTAATTTATTTTAGTGGTCGGGCACGTCGACGTCGACGCCGGTGGTTTACATTTGTTTGATACAAAATAGTTTGAATTTTTTTTTGACGTTTCCTTTACCGCGTTTGAGACGATACTCTCGCAGGCTCAGTTTCGAGAATGTTTATAAACCACGTGGCTTGTGTCGTTACATTGCATACATTTGAACCTTTGATGAAGGAATAAAGCGATAGCATATTTTAGCCCGAGCCGCGGTTGCGTGCGGCGGTACACGATACGCCGCTAATTGTTCCCATTATGATCACCAGTACTACTACGTCCACACGTTCGGTGCGCACGGAAATACACGAGTATACGGAGAACTGCAGGTCGCGCACACACTGACAGGCCGAGCGGGGCGCCGGCCGCGCTGTGGGCAGCCTCGTGTCCGAAGGACTACCCGAGCGCAGCTTGTCTTCAAGAGGCATGTCTCCGACACATAATATCTAGTTTTCAATAATAATAATAGTTTTCAATACCAAACAAATATAAATGTAACCGAAACTGTAACTGTAAAGTACATTTTGTATCTTGACGCGGTCAGAATGTACGTTCATTGTACTAAAGAATATTATTCAAAGGCATATTTTCATGGCTAGGCTAGCTGGCTCCCCATCGGGTAGGTTGGAATCTGGGGACTCGGGGGTGCGCCGTGTGCCGTTCCACGAATCTGAACTCGGAACGATAAACCAAACGAATCTCACTCCTAAGGAGTATGCACCAGGAGCTTTGATTTCTGCACACATAAAGTTACTATAATAGCAAGGTAAAAATTTTATATATCTATTCAAACTTTACGCAGTACACAAATGTGTATTGTATTATCAACTCTCAGATATGTATGCGAGATTATTACAGAGATATGCGTGTGGTTTATATTCACCTTAACATAACATGGAGTGACCGAAAAATTAAATTAATTTAATTTAATGAAGAAAGTCCAAAAAGTATTGCAATGTCCAACGACTCCATGCAATGGCGATAATGGCAGGGCTGCCCGAATATTGCAAAAGACATGTTCGGCAATCAAGCGGCGGATCGATGTTGGTTTGTGGCCATAAAGATAACTATTATCTGAATATTGCCAGCGAGCACAGCGGTACAGCACACAACGCATTCATTCTCTATACATGAGTATGGTGTTTTATATAATAAAGGGGGCAAACAAGTAGACAAGGGAATCACAGGCGAGTTGCCGGCATTTAAGACGAGAATAGACTCTGCTCTAAAATCCTTAAGTCGAAACAGTCAGGGAATACCGGCGCAGTTCATCCCATAGAACGGTGGTCCGAGTAATAGCACAGTGGTTGGCCAACATCCATGATAGTATGCAGTCGATTGCGAGTGGTACGGTGTAGAAACTCAGCTGCAGACAGTATATCAAGTCAAGCCGACAGTTCGAGGAACTCTATGCTGGGGGAAGCGAGCCTTAACTCATTGGCTAAAGTTAAAACAATACTATGTTTAATTAAAATCCCTATAACCTGTCGTTTGATGTGCACAACAGTTTTATCTACCTATGTTTTCAATATTACTTTCTTTATTTACATTGAATGTGATTGAAATTTGCAGTCCACTGCTGGACATAGGCCACCCCAAGAAAAGGGGAATCTAGCCCATAATTGTCGCGCTTAGCGGCATACCATATAAAGTAGCGTTCTTCGTTCATTTGTTCATTGCATCTGATAATTGTTGTTGACAAGAAGCTCTTACCTCCGTGTAAACAATACATCTCATCCTGGTTCATGAAATATAGATAGGAAATATTAATGATTATATCATAACCTTTCAATTGTTTTTAATACATTAGAGAACTGACGATGCTACAACAATGTCGTGTATTTAGGATGCAATGATCGTATTAAAAAATCGAGACGAGATTTGCAGGCTCTATATACTAAAGCTATGTCCTCGTATATTAATAATAAATAATAATTGTCGGGCGCGGATTGGTCCCGGCCCGACGGGATTGAGCGAGCGCCGCCATTGGTGCATTCCACTACGACACGACAGCCTCGGCAACATATCTTTGCAGCAACAATACATGAGCGACATTGCCGGATGAATCGATCTGCGCTATATTTAACGGTCATCGTTGAAGTAGGAAACGGTCGCGCGCGCCGCCATGAGAGCATCACAGGCGAGGTGTAACATTCCGGAGGACCACGCCGCGGTAGGCGCCGCCCGCCCGCCGCACGCCCGCCCGCTCGTGCAGTGCGCATACGCAATATCGCTCGCAAGGACACTCTAAATATAAATCAAATGGTGAAATGTGTATCTGGTGTTACGTGTCCGAGCACTCTCTTTACAATCCCGCGCACCTTTGTGTACATCGCCTATCGCGCTGTTTAATATTCACGGATACGTGCGAAATGTCATTTTGTATTCTTTTGAGAACATTAACGTAGTCGTTCTATGTAGGAATTATGATAACTAAATGCTAACACGAGAAGCGATAAGACTGAACCCCTTTTAAGAAAACTGCGCGTACGGATGCGGGGCGTGAGATGTGGTTCGGCTGACATTAATGCGGAGAAGAAGCGCACAGAACCTTTTCTGTCACACAAAATCAGCTGGAAATGCTTTGAATTCATGAACTCAACCACTACCGTTGGAGCGACACATCGACATATTACATAAAGTAAACATTAATGTCTGTTGTGTGTGAATTTCGAGCGAATGATAAAAGAGTTTTTACAAAATTCATGAATTAAGGTCGAACTACGACCTGCTACTACTTTGTGTGACCTAGCGCTGAGATTTTAGTCACCATTTTCGTTGCGAGATATTAATTAGATCAGATTCGAGCGTGGCCGATTGTCCGACTTCATTATTTTGTTTGTATTCGCTTATCGGGCGGGTACAGTCGCGTGGGTGCCACCCCTGACATTTGGCGCGTAGCCTTCGGCGGTACAAGAACAACCGGCCCTTTGCCAACCAATCACTGCCTTTGTCATTTGATCTTAGGAAAATATGAGAAATATTTTACTTGCACGGAGCTTTTAAAGCTGTCCCGAGGGTGGTGGAAATCTTAATAATGATCGATTTACTCATAACATTTTGCTTCACCAAAGTGTACATTTGTGGCACTGTGAAACACTCCGTGTTACATAAAGGTTACGTGTGTTTTATTGACTTAAAAGACTTCTCGTTCACGAAGGTAATTAGTACAAATTATAAATTAAATCGGGTTTTACAGGATTATTTAATAACAAACGAGAATATCAACTGCTGCAATTACAATTAAGATGTGTAGAAATAGATTTATAGCAATGAAAGGATTCCTGTCGAAGGAATGATGATGATGTATCGGGGCCTCAGTCGCAGAGATAACAATCTCCAGCCGACTGCTCGCAATTTGTGGAAATCAGTAGACAGGTCGCGCGGACCCGCCGGGCGCGATGTTTTAATTTTAATTATGGAACTTTTCGGCACAACACGGAACACGCCTGCAACCCCTGAGCTACGGAATCTGGGTGGCGAGTGCAATCTCTTCTAGAACCGTCCTCTCTCAACGTTTTAGCATAGGTACATGAGTATATCACCTCTCAAATAAACATGAACGCCAATAGAGAGATGGTCAGTGACTCACAGCTACCCGTATCTCGGCGGTTGATTGTTTTAGAACTAGAAACTAGTTTTAGGCTTAGAACGCAAAACGGAATACGAGGGAAGATGCTCCGTTTTAAAGTGAAACATTTTGCTAGTTGCTTCCAGACAGAAAGATGAACACTTAGTACGTATATAAATAATGTTAGTTCATTGCATTCCACTAAGGCCTTCATTATAGACATTCTAAAACCTTTGCCAAATGATTCGCAAATGTTACGATTATTCTCTGTCAAATGAAGGAAGCCCGAGGCAATATTATTACGGCCGCGTGAAAAACACAACACGTAATGAAGTTTGTTTATCCCCCGTATCCAATTACGGATATTTTTCCGGAGCGGGCCGGGGCCGGGCGCCGGGCGCCGGTGGCTTATGGCCGGTGGCCGGTGGACGGCGGCTGGCGGCCGGTGGACGCGCGAGGCCGCTGAGCACACACCGTACTATGGTAAAACACGTATGAAACACTATTTTTGTATGATTATTTGTAAACCATCGCCGGACGCCACGCCGATCACGCCTCGACCGCGACCACCTGTCGGCCGGCCTTCGCACCACTTCATACATTTCATAGCGTGAATATTTAACGAATGTATGCTACGTTACGTTTCTGTTACAATTACCCGACGAGTGAAACCGCGCGGGGTCGAGTTTCCCGAGAGCGTCGCGACGCCCACCGTCGAAAGTGGCGCCGCGAGCGGCACTGACTGAAACTCGACTAGTCTCAGCCACAGGAGCGTGCCGCGCGCCTCGCCACGTTACCGGCGCGGCCGCGCGCGCCCTTATCGCCGCGCCGCAGGACTCGCAGTCGCGCGCCGCGCCGCCGCCGCGCCGCCGCCACGCGAGCGGTCGCCGCCCTGCGTGTACGTAGGTATCGGGATGTCCCTTTTGTTCGCGCGCGCCGTTCCGCCGGCTCGAGCATATTCCGTTTCATTAGGGGGCCGTGTAATCATTACATTAATTACTATCGCCACAGTTCACGTGTATCACTGCCGCTGGCTCTCCGGCTCTCTTCGTTGTACACATTCATTTTGTGAATCGAGTCGCAGTCATTAAGTTATAGATTGCTTAAGAGAGGTGCACCGCAGTCTATGCGGAACCTCTCGGGTACGAACTGGCTAAATCTGGAGTAACTCCGGACGGAGAGAGACTACGTTCGTTTTTAAAGGGGTTTACCAGTTTTTATTTAAACGGATTCCTAGGATATTACTTTCTTATGTTGTTCTCAGTAAAAATGCCAATAATAAACATGGCAAATAATAAAACAAGTGTTAAATGTTTAGCGCAGAGGCGGGATTTTCATTAACTGTGGAGGGACGCGCTCCCGGAGGTCGCGTCAACACGTCCGCAATCGAGTAGCGCCCTCGCCCCGATCACTCCGCCCGCTGGTAGCTTCGCTGTCTCGCAGGGACGTGTCTGACGTGTTCATATAACGCACGCTACACACAGCCGAGTTCCTGCTAGCTGAACAAGTGCAGCTTAGATTAAGATATGTTCGACCGATCGTCGGAATCTGGATCAGCCAAATAATATGAGCTAGAAGAATTGTATGACTTTTTTATTTATTTACTAAAAGTGGTGACACTGTTTCAAAATTTTACATAGAATATAGGAGGAGAAATACCCATTTAGAAACTTTAAATATTGTAATCGGTGCCTACTGTTGACGAGGGGGGGGGGAGCGACCCGTTACCGGCGACGGGCGCCCTCACTACAGATTGGGTAATTGTTGCATATTCTTTCATTCATTTGTAATTGTCAAACTTTTTTAAAATTTTTATTTTTGATACTAATTTTTATTAAATAAGCATATGTAAAAGCATTTGTCATACTGAATCCATCTTTTTTAGCCAATTGGCCACTTTGGTTTTCCAATTATACTTAATCGAAAAATTAAATTATAGGTCAGAATTGAGTCTATTATAGCTATATTGAGCTCAAGTAGTCAAATTTTTTTTAGCAAAAGAGATTTTACAGGAAACCATTAGACGCGGGCGCACGAGTCGTCCATAAATCGCGTCGGAAGTCAGTAGGTACCGTCCGTCGAACCGGATAATAATTGCGACATTGCGACACCGGACAGTACATT
>JACJUM010002477.1:26027-51143 GCA_020976665.1 Heortia vitessoides | reverse complement strand
TAACTATATATACAGGTAACTATATATACAGGTAACTATATATACAGGTAACTATATATACAGGTAACTTTATATGTAAAGAAATAATATTTCTTTAATTTTGAATTTTGCCGCGCTTACTACATTACCAATGACATTGACAACTGACAAGCGCTAGAGTCTGAGGTCAATGGTCAGTTGAGAGGTTATGAAAAAAATAGCATTGTATTAGATTATTGTGATTTGTTAATTAAATTAGAGAAAATAGATTTGTTAATTAAGAATAATTGGTGGAAGAATAGACTTTAATTGTCGTTTCTTCGTTTTCAGAAGCAACGCATAAGTTTATTTTTAACCTAAAATTAAAGGATAATCGATATAAATATATACAGGTAACGAATATATACGAATATAAAAAGAGAAGTTTCTACTGACATATAAAGACACGCCAAGTGTATGCAGCCATAATGGTAGAAACGTGAAATTTGGAGAGTTGTTGTCGTTCAATCTGCACACTAAGAAAGGATGACAAAATAAACTGATTTGAGATTCTCCGGTGTGCACTTGTAGTCGCGCAGGCAGCCGCTGAAGTCCGAGCGACAGCGCTCCGTTACTTCCTTTCTTACGGTGGCAGTGCGCTGAACTAAACTCTCTTAGTCAAAAAAGTTGTTTTGTTATCTGTATTCGGTATTTTTTCTATTCCGGCCCGTTCTTCCTTTGTTTTTCCCAGCATTCGCAAATCTATTAGTTCTCCGTGCGCCTGTATGAAGTATATTGCCGCACCGCCGCGCCGCCGCCGCGCCGCCGCCGGCCTACTCCGAGCGCGACTCCATGTTTAGTATGTGTAAAATTAAGAGGAAAGCTACTGTGTTGCGTCAAGCCTTTTTCTGAATTGCCGCGCGTCACCGAGCAACGCGGCGATGACGTCACCGGTGACATGTTTGTTTTGCTCAAACTATTCTTAATACACACATGAAGCACTGACTTACTGATCCTACATTTATACCTACATACACAATTAGCGCTAACGTCAATTAGGACATTTATAATACGAATCGTTTGCAGAATCCCGCGTAAGCACTTTACATACATACATATTCTAAAACAAAGAAGCGCGTCGTATCTATCTGTGCGTTTATTGTTTTTTATTGTTTTTACATTGATGGACTGAGTCGCTGCTGTGATTTACCTGTGAGACGGACAATACTTGACTCTAACACTATCTGATTACTGACAATTTTACAGGTATATTTGTCACGTCAGTGGACTAATTGAAATAAATAAAAAGGGTTTGTCATCCTGCTTCAAACAATATACGAAGTGATTGTTAGGACTGTGAAATGTATTCATCAACGCGTATTTATGTACATTGACTTATACACCGTTTGATTGTTGTTGACCACGTTGTAAAAATCACGCCGGTTGGAGCTTTGTCCGAAGAGAAGCTAGGCCGGGGTACTAGGTAATAAATGTGTGACCAAAGATGACAGCGGTTCCGATACATGACGTCAAAATATCATTCACTGGTAATGATGTGCAAGTGGCTGTAGAATAGCTGTTTGTGACTAGTATTTGCATTTCTGTTATAGGTTCATCGCAACCATATGTTTTGGAGGATATTGGATTGTAAAGTAACATTAGAATAAATACATTACTGAAAAATCACTGGTGCTTGCCGTGAGAAATAACAAGCTGAGTAGAATAGCACCTCCCACTGCACCAGATGCCGCGACAGGTTACTAAGATGCCAGAACCGACAGGTGGCGGTATATCCACCTGAAACATGAGCAGCAGCATCCCCGTCGCGAACGCTGTGCTCTGCGATTGCTAACACGCTTGCCCAGCGCGGCAATTATTGGCCAAATTCTCCCTTTCTTGGGGGGGCCTATGCCCAACATGTGGGCTTCGAAAGGCTGATATGATGGTTGGCAATACACAACAATATTGGAGAGATACGGTCGTTTATTATTTCGAACGAGTCTTCTCATTGAACCAAATCAACAACAGTTGATATCACTGAGAGTTTAAAGTTGAACGAGAAAATGGTTGATTGCTGGATTGTATAGCACTTGTGTACTTAACGTTTCTAATATAATCGATCCCAACCAGAAAACACAGCGGCGCTCCGCTCTGCTCAGTTCCTTTTCCCGTAAAGATATGGGGTCAACCATGACTTGTGTTATTCGCTAGAAATCTAACTTTGTATTAGTAGTATAGTATATATATATAATATTATAAGTTTATTTGTTACAAACTTTGTTAGTTTAAGATAGAAATCTCTTTTCTTTTCGTAAATATAGATATTTCTAACCGTACTTTAGAAGAATGTTAATTTTAATGGTGAACATCTTTCTAAAATAGTTTCTGTAGTTTTTGGCGTATTCGTTCCAAAAATACAAATCTTTTCTCTTTATAATATTACTATAGATTAATATATATATCGGTTATCCTTTCAATTTAGGTTAAAAATAAACTGATGCGTTGCTTCTGAAAACGAAGATTTATTTCGTTAATTTCTTACAAATATTATTATATAATCTTACAAATAACTTATTTAACTACCCTATTATTATAACTTTACCTGAAAACGAAGAAACGACAATTAAAGTCTATTCTTCCACCAATTATTCTTATTTATCTATCTTAATTAACAAATCACAATAATCTAATACAATGCTATTTTTTCCATTACCTCTCAACTGACCATTGACCTCAGACTCTAGCGCTTGTCAGTTGTCAATGTCGTTCAAAAATTAAAGAAATATTATTTCTTTACATATATAATATATAACATATAATAATATATATGTATGTAATAATAGTCAATAAATCAGTACCGAGATATCAAAAAGAAAACTACAAGTTCAACGATTAGATCGTACATAATCGTTCATGACGTAGCGAGTAGCCGGCGTCCGGCGTCCGGCGTCCGGGCCCCGACGCGCGCTCCGCGGCCCGCGAACCGCTGACGCAGCTGGTTTTAAGAACACGGCAATTGTATCGTACACATTACACGAATGTACGTTAACGTATAAATATAGTTGATGCATGTTGCATTTCTGCCTTCTAATATTTACTTTACTTTAAAGAACAGATCTATTATGTTTGGATATCATCATCATCATTAGTCATTAGAACTCCACTGCTGGACATAGGCCTCTCCGAGGAAAGGGGGAAATTTGCCCATAATTGCCGCGCTGGACAAGCGTGTCGGCAATCACAGAGCGCAGCTTACGCAAAGGGGATGCTACTGCCCATTCCCAACCTGTGCATTTGAGCTACACTGACTTGGATGGATATACCGCCATCTGTCGGTTCTGGTACCTTAGTCGCCTTTTACGATACCTGGTACAGAGGGAGATACTATTTTACTCTGCCAGTACCTCACGGCTTTTCCGGTACCTCAAAGCTTTGCTGGTACCTCACGGCATGGATATATTAAAGGAATATTTGGAGGGAGGCGTATCTACCTGGTGAAATCGCCCTAAAAGAATGTACCGAGTGGAGACCGAACCCACGACTCTTGGCCACACAAACGTGCGCCATCGAGCCCGTCAAATGTATGATCAGCTTTAGAAATGTTTACCGAACGAAGTAGTTAGTACAGCACAGGTTACTCGATCAGAATTAAAAATGCACCAGAAAAGTCGTAGAACCAACTTCTCCACAGTTTCGTTACGCGAATCATAACCAAACAAATGGAATAATAGTTGAACGCGTGTCCGCCGCAGTGCCGGCGGTGGCGCGCCGGGCGACTGTCGGGCCGCCAGCTACGGGCACTCGCCCGCCAAAAAGTAGAGAACAGTCTGTTAGTAAGTTTGTGACGTGCCGAGATCAAGCGGAACACTGTCCAAAGGTTCATTCTGTTCACGATGAAAAGAGGTGAAATGTTAACCAACAGCTAGTACAGATCGGTCGGTCAGGGGCTATCGAAGCAATAAACACCCTTGAAACACCTCTCAAATCATCAATGACAATGATTACATATCTGTCTGAATGTGTAGGTCATTCGGTATCGTGTTGATATAAGTAGTAGATATTATTAGAAATGATAACCATCATCATACGTTGTCGTACCAAGCGCTGGGCAAGCGTTTTGGCAATCGCAGAGCGTAGCTTCCGCAACCGGGATGCTGCTGTCTATCCCGTTCTGTGAGCTTACACTGTTCCGGATGGATATACCGCCACCTGTCTTGTTCTGGTACCTCTGGTACCTTGTTCTGGTGGCCTCTTAGTGGCCACTGAGGTACCAGACACTAGCACCTAGTACATGGGGAGGTACTATTCTACTCTGCCGGTACTACACAGCCTGAAGAAAAGATATTTAAAAGCAAATTAATCTGGGACTGGGAAATTACTTATGGGACCGTTAAAGTTTAGGTTATCAAATTTTAAATCTCAAATGATCGTAGAAGTAGTAGTATGTCTGCGTGCTGAGCGAATTATCCAAAACAAATATTCTGCTCTGATCTCCCTTTCAGATCCTTTGGAGAGTAATTTAATGGTGTAGTTAACCGCGGGGCGCGGCGGTGCGGCGGTGCCCGCTGACCGGTGCTGTTCCTGACCCAAAACCCGCCCGTTGGCACCATGTCAACTTCCCGCCGATAAACACTCTGTTATGATGCGCACCCGCCCCCGCCCCCGCGCCCGACCCGCACCCGACCCGCGCCCGCCCCGCGCCCGCCCCGCACTCGACGCGCAACTGGGCTAGGTATTATTCACTTCATCTACACTCTTTGAAGAAACTTTACCGATGAAAAGCTTCCAGACACGAGGACGATAGTGTGCATCGGTGCTTACATTTAATTTTTAAACTCTGAAATAGTTTGCTTATAGTGTGGTTCCTACACTAACATAATTTAAAAAATGTTTTTATGATCGATTTTAGATAACTGTCTAAGGAAACTTAATCCATAAGATCGACAGGCTGTATGTATCATTGAACGAGAGTGAAATATTATAGTTATCAGTTTGTTTATAATGCTTCAGACTTGCTGACTTCTACTTCATTTTTAAGGCTTATTCTTCAAACGAGCATACTATATGCATGACATCAAGCTTCAGTGCAGCCCATACATAACCATATGATCACAAAGGTCACTAGCGCTTTATCGACATTGTGACTTGATGATATAATGTCACTTTACGCAGTAATTCCACAGCCCCTTGCACCCTTTAAACCGGGACACAGCAATGCGGACGCCGCTGTTTGCCGGTAGAATTGAATTTTTATATGAGGTCTACTTCTAAAGTTTTAACGACATTGCAAAAACATGAAAGATCAAAAATATATCTATGTTGTTTCAAAGCACGGCACACCAACAGCCTAAATACAGGTGAATTACTTCAGAAAATATTTAAAAATGTGTACTAGAGCCAATTACAGGCGCGCACGACGTAGTTAAGGTACAATAAAATTAAATGGTATTAATATATAAACCAGAGGTTCAACGATTAGGCTCTACTTTGGCCAGAGTTAGGACTTCGTTGAGAGTCATTTACATTTTTCATTTCAGTCTCAAGTCACAATTGATCTGCCTTGTTTATAAAACCTGTGTTCCACTGGTGATAACATATGCTTCTTCTTAACGTGTAGTTTGTGTCACTTATATTGAACGTTTCCTCGACAAACAGCTCGCAGCAGGGTTAAAGACCTGCCTCGTTGGAATGAGATCATCAATAATGTACAATTTGACAGTCATCACGCCAAACGCGGTTGATATAATAACAAGTTCACGGGACACCCAAGTACTGGGCTGAATGATTTATCACGAGCCGGCCGTGCTACCAACCGCCACGCAACGCGCGTTTAGGCTGCAATTTATAACCTCATCGTGACCTGATAGATATTTATTTACTAGATAAACATTATTGACTATAATGATGTTTCCTGTATAAAATTGTCTTAAGTAAAGTTCTTATTATGGGGTGTAACCCACTCTCAGCTACTTCCGCTACTAAACAGTAGTGTCCGATTGCTGTTTCGTTTCACAATGATCCATCAAATACAAGGGGCGCGAGCAGTACTGAGTACCGCGACGTACCGGACTTCCACCAGGACTGCGCGCTCATGAACTGCCCAGTCACATGTGATAATATCCTTGCCTGCTGATGTGTATAATAACGTTAAATATGCATACTCTTAGTACATACAACACGTAACTGTTGCCTGTCAACCCTCTTCCTGAGGATTGTCACATGAATATTTTCTAAGTCACTAATATCAACTGGCTTCCAGCGACCTGATGACCTTCCAGATCGCTAGATCTCCTTGTAGAGAGCTTCTTGATGTACCTGGTGGTAGCTCGAGGTCCATTGCTCTATACATTTTATTTGAGAATGAGAATCAAATCTTGTGTATAGTACCAGTACATATTTTCATGGCTTTAGTTAGTGCTCTAGCCGGAAGTATTATGCTCTCTGCCCAGGTATCATCTTGTGCACCTTCCTCCGGAAGGCTGCGTGTTCTGTCAGTACCACTTGGACGCGACTGAGCACGCCCGAGGCCAGGCGAATGTTGAAATTTATATTTGAGTAAAGTTTGCGACTAATGACTTGAATGCAAACGCCAAACTCATTTTCAAGATGTAATTTTATATATATTTACGGACCACTAACACAACTGTATAATCGCTGGCCGTTTAGGGAATAATTATTTAAATAAATACGTGATAAAAAGTACACACTTTGAAAAAATATTTAGACTTCAGTTCTAGTGAACTTTTACAGTTCGATAAGAGACATTGCATTGTTGTCCATGGCTGTATCGAAAATGTGTTGTTTGGGAAAAATAGTTTAATTTATTCATCCCGATGTCGATATTTAAAACTGCTAATTAAATTAGTTTGTCAACGTTACGCGCGTTCCCGAGCCAATTCTGGGATTCTATGATTATATCACGCTCTAATTTTGTCATTGAGTCTATTTTAACTCCGAAACAGAAACAGAAGCGCGCGCGGGGCGTCCACGCCGCGGCGACGGCGCGCCGCGCGGCTTCGCGGGTGCTACTTTGGAACTTTCCCGTAGTCTCCCTGTACGTAGCCCGAGACCGAGCGACCACTCCACCTCGTCCGACCCGCAATCTCGTGCTGGGCGCGGATGCCGAGCCACTCACCGGACGACAAAACAAATGACTCACTATCACGGAGACAACTAAAAATATAACCGAGTGTATCCCATTCATAATATGTGGGTAGGCAGTTGCGTAATTACGGTACAGAATTCCTTGGCAATGGCAGTCAGCACCGAAATAGATAGTGCAGTGTCAGCCACGACCACGACCACGACCGTGTTACCCTAGTACAGTCCGCATCGCCAAGTCGATGAAACGCGGCCGCTTCCAGCCCCGCTTGAGCACCGAGCAACACTTTTACTCGAACAGTTGAAGTCGCGATCACTTCGGCTAGAATTAACGCCAGAGGCGATTGCTATAAAATGCACATATTCCTGCCTGTGAGCAGATCTAGTAAACGGCAGCCGCCTGCCTGCCGGCCCATCCTCCATCCACCATTCACATAAAATAATGTCTACACGCCGCAACTTGACTCTTACATTGGTTGACGATGAGTGAAAAATATGCATACACTCGGCTGCAAACGAGGTAATTGAAAGGAAACAGTGACGTTTTCAAAAACCGTTTGGAAATAAAAGATTATAGTGACACGTGCGCGTGTCGCTACGCTCGTGCCGCCTGAACTACGCTGGACCCTTGACCCACATATTTGCATAAAAGCCTTGTGTTCGACCTTTACACTTCAACATACCTTGTAATAAAGTTTATTGCAAGGGGAGACCCAAAAAGCAGGATTTGATCAGGCGAAGCTAGGCGATTTCTACTAGACAATAAATTGACACAGATAATTTGACAGGCCAATTTCTGTTAGAGTAACGAAATATACCTTCTAAAGAATGGTCTTACGGACGACAGTCACATGTGAGCACAGTGCGACGGTCGGGGGCAAAAAGGAGCGGAGCAGGCCGGAGGTCGGGCGCGCCGGCCCGTCATCTGCGCGACCCCACGGACACGCACGAACAGAAATACCTTTGTTTCAGAAATGGATCTCGATTCGCACCGCAAGCAATTTGCGGCAGCCTATTAAGGTCGCTCGAAAACTGATGGGTCACAAATCGCCCGCAAACCGTATTCAAATTGGGCTGTCAACGAACATCAATTGGAATTTTCTGAACGGCAGTTCAAGATAAAAAATTCCTCTTATTGATGCGCAGTTTCGAAACCATCTTATATTTCTGAGGGTTTTGCATGCAAAACATTTGTTCAAATAACATAAAAGTTTTTATTCTCGGCCTCTATGAATGAGTAGTCACAGGAAACAACAAATTGTATATTATTTATATTCCTTTATTTTCTTTTATTTCTGATACTCATCAGATAGTAATTTTTTTAAGAATTTTATTTAACAAGTAATGTATATGTTTTAAGCCTAATCTTGCAAGCCTACTAAACTTTCTGATTATGCATGATTGCATTTATACAATATATGTTATCATATTTTTTCGAAATCAGTCTCAGAGACATGGAACTCTCCAACGGTTCCGTCCCCTCTCATGTTCTTTGATGACTCGTCACATTTTTGCAGCCAACCGAGCACCAGCCCCCTTTAGCATTTCAAGTTCGAAATAACAAATTTATAACTTATAAAAATCTTTAAGATATACTTTCACGGCTCTTTCTCAGACACACAAACTTTCACATATCTCGCGTAAAGAAAACTTTGATTTACGATAACTTTTTGTTGAGTTTGTCTTTGTAGTTTTATTGGCAGGGCCACAAGATGTCACGACTGACGGTTGGGACGGTGTTTCATGGAACAATAATATTGTGATATGTTTCGCATCAATAGGATTTATTTGGATTTCATTGTAAAAAGACCGGAAGTGAAGGCTTTAAATGTTGTTTAAATGTTTAATTGTCCCAATTTATAATGGGATGCCAAAAGCGAAGAATTTTATTTACTATACTTACCGTAGCCAAATTTATTTCCATAGCGTAACGAATATTTAGAAGAGTTATTATTTGGTAGAAGTTCCCTTGGACGAAGACTACAAAAATAACCCAAAACGAATGTGATTATTTCATTGGGCGCATATTGCTACTTAACTAGTATCTTCACTTTGCGGTGAGCAGCGAATCCATCGGCGACGGTAAACACCGCCGGAGCCGCGATGGATGGCGCGCTTGCTAAGTGTTGCACGCTTGCTTGCTTGCTGCACGCGTAGTGTACATACGTTGGTATTGCTTCCAGAGATTTATTTTATTTCGACTTGTGTTCATACTCAAATTCTATTCATGATTCTACTCGTATACGTAAACTTTGTGTGATGGATAGTTCCGCCTTCTAAAAAACTATGGATAAGAAAAGTGTGCCTTAGGATGCTTCTAAATGTAAATTTTGTGCGTTGGTATATTGGCTTTTGGATTTTGACTAATATATATGTCTTAAGATGATGTTGTGTTGCGAAATTATACGTTTTATGTGTAAGAGAAATGAGAGTTTTACAAAAGATTTTCAGCGAAATGAAATTTCTGTCATCCGATGTTTTTAAAATATTATTTCTTGTTTCGACAGAAGAGTTCGGCATTCAAAGTTAGACCCTTACCCGAGATATACTAAGTACTACTAAGCACTACTATTCAAAACACAATATCGATTTTGCAAATAATCCCAAAAAAATATTTTGAATTTCCCAAATTTTAATTTTAATTAGCACGAAGAAACAAAATTTCATGTCTTTTGACAAATTTCCTAAAATTACAAGCTTATTAAGAATTTACATGAAAAATAGGTAAAAAATGTAGCGATATAATTTGGCTATACCGAAATGGTAAGTGACAACTGCGACAGGCACGTGGGAGGCGCGCCGCGAGCGCGGGCAGCGCGTGCGCCGGCTCCGGGCACGACAGTGCGTGCTGAGCTTGGCTAGAGCAGCGGTGTGTTCATTGAAGTTTTAGTTCTAATCGGGAGGTTAAGTTATGTTTCAGATTATTCATTTGTTCGATATCATGGAATTCAACATTCTGGTAATAGTACGATTATGATAAACATGAAATATCTTGTGTTGCATACGTTAGGTATATTTATTTTTGTTCATATTTTAACATCAGGAACCATGATAATTCGGAGATATTCGTGTTAGGAATTGAGTATTTTGTGTACACTTAGACTCGGTGCGAGCGGTCGCGGAGAAAATACAGAGAAATGGAGGACCAGATACATGCAAGATGAAAATATCAGTTTCATATTAGTAGATGCTAGATCTACACGTTTTATTATGTTCGACGGTCATCTAGTACAGTCCTACATATGCGTGTATGTTGCAAGTCAATTCTATTATATTTATCATATCAAGAGACATATAAAACAAATAGGTATAGAACTTCAGCAACATAATAGATACGGCAAAATTCACCGGGTATGATAGGGAGAGGTCGGGAGGGAATGCGCTAATGAAAGCGATACATGTTTAGAGGAATCGATTAGGAGCCGGCCCGCGGCGCCGCTCGGACAGCGGGACATAACTATCCGGCTATTGTCCGCTGATTCGACACATCGCCCATCCGCACATGCATCCAATGAGCCGGAACAAACGATAGGGTTTGGGTTTCGTTACTATGCATTATGTTATTCTTTCCTGTTCTAGACGATGCCTACATACTAGAAATTAACTGCCGCACGTCGGCTCCGCGTCAATCGTCTCTTACGGCATAATCGAACACAAGGCACTTAGTATACACATCATCAGACAACCATTTTTTAGGAAATTGGCCTCCACAGGCAGAACCTTGAACGCAGTCTTGATACTACCCCGGTAAATGTAAATCGAACATCGAAGTGTTCACGCAGTGTAATCTTTCATCCTAATCCAGAAGTGAAACAACGAACTCAATTCGTGAAAATGTACAACAGAGTACCGAGAGTATGGTTCACAGCATTCACGTTGGATCGACACAACACTTCACAACCAGTGTTGCATGCAAGTACTGCGATGGAAGCAGGGCAGCCGTTCGGGGCGGCGGCAGGGGGCGGGGTGTGTCAGCGGGGCGGCGTGCGGCGGGGGGCGGGCGGCGGTGTGTCGGCGCAACAGGTGGATGCGTTACAGGTGAAATTCACGCGCTCGTTTATAATTGGGTCTTCACGTGCGCGACTCCGCTACAGCCGGTCACGCGGCGACACCGGCGCTTGCAGGTGGCACGCTTCGCAGCGCGCGCGTGGCGGCTCGCGCACGCATCCGACCCATCGGAAATGTCGCCGCTGTACACAACTCTTCGAGACTGGAGCGGCTCCGGCGCTGGAGCGACTTGATCTTGATTGAAGTCGTTCGAAGCCTAACTGACTATCTGTATAGCTACGCAATTTCTAAAGGGACGAAAACAAGCAAATAGCTTTAAAAGCTCTACATTGTTTCGGGGTAATATGCTCCGGGAGCATTCGCTGCACCCATGCACTTTTCTCGGTACAGTTTGCAACGAGGCAGAAAAAGTGCAGTGTTGTAATGAGAGCAATAAGGAGTAAGTGAAGTAGTTAGCGGTAGTCAAGGCCGGCTATATATGCGCGAGCGGGCGCTGGCCGCGCGCCAACACCGCTCACGCTGCCGCCTGCGCCGACACCGCCGCCCGCACTCGCGCCCCGCCCTGCTGCGTCCTGTAGTCTGCATTTCACGCGTCTTCAATTATCTTGTCATTTGTGAAAGAGTTTAATGATATTTGTTAAAATTGGGCATCATCATTTCATCGGACGTTTTTAATTCTTAATGGAAAATAAGTCAAGATTGAATGAGACATCGATAAATATGCAATACTATCGCGTGCAATACCCCAGATGTGGCGAGTAGAATATATATGCTTGTACAATACATGGCGGCCGCGGCGGGATCCAACGCAGTACGGATGCTGTCGCACGTCTCGTCATCAAAAACCGATCTCGAAGTCCGCGCGCCGGCAATCAGCCGACGGAATATATTAATAAACTGCGCAGCTACACTCGCCTCCCTCTACGCCAGGCTGCGCGCCGGAAAGTGCAGGCATAGTAAATAACGTGTGTATCGCCATTCGTTTGATTAACTATTAACAATAACTCACCCTCGATCTGGCAGACATTCGCTTAATGACTTGTGAAGAAAGAGGCAGTAAAACTTTAAAATGACATGGGTCATAAACATGGAGATTGTGGATTGAGTTTTTAGATAGGTATCAAAAAAATTGGATTAGTTAAAATTAAATATAACATTATCTGCGAGTGAAGCGGTGACGCGCGCTCGTCCGACGAGCTGAAGTAGCCACGCGGCAGCAAGTAACAAGCCAACTAAATTAATCTACCGTTGTATAAGCTGGGTGCTGGGTGCTGGTGGGCGCTGTAATGTGCTAGTTTCCCGATGTTTGCAGCTGAAAGACGATCGGATTATTGACGGGCGCCTAAAGCGAAAGTGAGTGTGGAGGCGCAGTGTGAGCCCTGGGCAACCACTCCACTGCAAAAATAAACAGCGATGCAAGCGAGAGCCAGCAGCCGGCGCCGCGCCGCTCCCGGTCCTACGCATAGCTCCGGAATCTTGCGCTGCGACGACCTAGGTATGAAAACCCATTCAACCTGGAAAGATATCATTCGAATCCGGGAACGGGATGAGTTTAACTTTTGTTATGTGGTGTCTACGTGTCGCGGATTACTATGTTTCATAAGACTTTCAAAGCAACATTATTAAATATTTTAAAATTGACAAAAGCGAAACTTATTATGCCACATTTGTAACCAAAAAACACACCAACTAGACATCCGAGCCACTAGCTCGGTGCAACGACTCTGCTATGTAGAAGAGACAGCTAGCCCGTGTCTAGACACGGTTGTTAGTTTGGAATTGTGTGATGCACCGTTGCCGGAAATCCACAAGATACATGTGGGATTGGAATCGATACTGTTTGTATCGATATACAATATCTTAATACAATATGAAACCTAGCCTAAAAAACGTCATACTCTGTCAATTATCTCTTGCTATACATTTTGTAAAGTCGAAACCAAATATCATTATGTGATACCTGACTACAGATGTGATCCAAAATAAGTTCCAGAAGTTTATCCAGTAAGAGGAGCAGTAAGCCCAGCTACGCGGGTGTAGGAATGCGCGCTGCGGGGGTGGGGAGCGCGGGGCACCGCGCCCGCGCCACTGACCCACATGCACTGACTCACGCGGGAAGCCTCCCTAATAATAACGTTATCCTCGGACAACACTGCAGCGGCGCGGAAACTTACAATGTTCGCTGAATGAACTGCCAAAAGCTACATAGTCGCTCTCCCGTCCAGCTCTCCAGTGGGCATTACATCGTGAACGCGCGATCGAATGGACAGGTTGCGCCAATTCTGGAAAGATCCATTCTCGACTGGAATCGTTTTTGATTCGCAGCTAACAAAGTACACGGCTGTCCCTAGCAACACAGCTTACGAACGGACGATTTAAACGTTGTTTCATAAAACCTTTAGCTATGAACATTGTTTTCATCACCAGCCGAAGGACGTGCCTGGCTGGATGGCTTCACAGCCTTGAAAACTGGACATCCCTACTAATATTAGGGACGCGGAAGGTCATGAGTATCGATGTGTCTGTTACTCTCTCGCGCAGTGAAGCTTAACGAATCTAGGTAAAAATCGGCTCAGATATTATTGGTAGTCAGGAATAACACATGGGCTACTTTTTATCCCGAACACATGTTCCCGTGGGGTTCTGGCGTTTTTTGTCTACGGTCCCAGTTAAGTTGTCATAGTTATCAAGGGAGCAATACATAATTCTTCTTGGAACAACTAGAGTTCTTTAGGGATGTGATAAAGGCCTCGCGGGCAAAGTCGCGGGCGCAAAGCTAATGTGTTATATTTTTGCGATCTTTAAGTGTCGGTAGCATCACCAGCTGAATAGCCGGGCTACATAGGGACGACGGTCGACCCTCACAGTAATCAAGTTCTCTGTGGCGTCAGTCCGTTTACCCGAAACAACGTGACTAACCCGGAATAATCCTTATTTTTATACGGTATAAAATAGAAAGTGATAAACCCATAAAAAAATTAGGGAGACACATACTGAATTTAGGAACTTTTTTGTATTAACATGTGGTTCTATTTATTTCCGTCGAAGTATACTAGCAAGTTCCCAGTTTGCTTTAGTATTTGCGATATCTTCAACAGGAGGGTACTCCGACTGCTTGTGAGTCTTTAAGATGCATTTTCAGTAGGGTAGAATTCAATGCAGTTTTAACAGGGTGTAGAGATTATCCGACTCAAAAAAGTATAATTAAATATTAGAACGAAGATACAACATAAGTGAAACGAATATTTTAATTACATCTTAAACAAAGACTTGAATGTAATTAATGAGTAATGCCCGCCGACGAGTGGAGCATTTCAACAAGAGAACCAATGACAGGGTGATGTTTGCATTACAAAAGTTTATGATCGGCGCACGCGCGGCCCGTATCGCGGCTAAATAAAGATCCACTACATAGTTTCTTGACCTGATGAATCATCGAGCGCGCCGGCAGCGAACCGCCAGCGGAGGAGGTTCCATCAGCTCCAGAGAGATGGACAGCACAACGTCGCGGCGGCGGCTGCGGCTGGCCATCATCAGCCCACAAACAGGCAGATGAATGTGAAACTCACGGAATGTTTTTAAGAGTTGTTTAGCAGATATTTCTGATTACCTTATAGATTTCTTAGAAACTACCAATGTTTATGGACGCACGTAGCATGTACATGCATCCGACATATATCTGTCTCGGTTTACTATCTTTGTAATAAAACAACTACCTGATGCCCACGACTTCGCCTGCACATTACTGCATTGGTACACCCCGGTTAACACCCCGGACTGACGCGATATGTGCGTCCGTGCACCGTGATCAAATTCGCGGCAGTCGGGGTTCAACTTTGCATATAAATCCATACAAAGTATGTTTTATCAGTGAAAAAATGCTTAATAAAGTGTAAAATAATAAGACATACATTGATAAGACATACATTATGAATAATAAGACATACATTATGAATAAAGTAATCTAAGCCGTAGTTATTTTGATGTTCTAACAATGTTGGCTTCATATATTCTAACAATGTTGAGTGACGAGTCGTTTTTCTTCTTCTCGAGCTAAATTTCGAGGAAATTTTTTATTCCCCGTGTTATAGTAGAAACGCGTTCTTCATTGGAATATATTTTTTCTAAAATTTGTAACCCTGGTCTGCCACCTCCAGACAGTGCTCATTGGTTAAGTCAAGCCGCTTCCGAAGAATGGATCGGGCGCCGCAAAAATGCTGATAATATGATCGCACCTACTCTCGTTCATCTGTGTGAGAGCTTTATACTTACTCATATATTCGAGCGAAACAGAAGTGTCAACTTCAACTTTGGTAGATTGTTTTTGTATGTTTATAGTTAGGTGTCTACTTCATAAAAAATAACATTACAATTATAGGCCAAAATTGTAAGTACAATAAAAAATTATAGGAGTGGTAAAAAGGCGAGTTTCATCACCACAGATTACCGCAACTATCGATAAATATAATGGCTTTTGTTTAAACAGTTCGTTCACCATCAGCCGCTGACGGGTTCGCTGTCCAGGCTGACATTTATATTGAAAACATAAAAGATGATAAAGAACGTCAGTATTAATAAATATGCATCAGACAAGGCAACAAATTATCGGACACAAATACAGGTTATTTTATTCGTCTGTCTTCCCGCATCTGCCACTATTTCAGGAAACTACTAAGCTCGAGCTGCTTGAAGTATTTCCTACTTTCTACATTCCTTGCCATAGCGACAGTGAATGATCACGCAATCATCACTGCAGTCACTGAGAGAGATCTCACATGAGACTGAATGAGTATCGTTTGTGTAAACCTGTCCAGCAGTATATGCAATAGTTGCTGGCTGAAGTTATTTTGGGTAGTATGATTAGGAATTCAATCGCCTATATATCTCCTCAATGTTTGTGGAACAGCTGAGAGTGAGTCAGGCAACATTGGAGTGGCCCTGAACACGACCACCACTCCGCACCGGCACCGACCGAAACCGACTTCACATAAACGGACTCGGTCGTAAATAACAAAATCCTTCAACGCCACATGTACATTCTTCGAATTTTACTGTGATGTCAACAAATAATAGAACGAAACCGTTCCGAAGATATTTTTTGGGTGACCTCAAAGAACATGTATCCATATACAATACGTGCGTAGAATATAAATAGGTATGTGGTATTCAAGTATCAAAACAGCAGTCGATATTAGACAATAACTGTTTAGTCAAATATTTTTTTCAGAAAGCGTCTTTAGCGCTTAAACAGCGAAACAATTATCAGACCTCAAAGTGCTATGTGAAGATGTACAGGCAATCATATAGTACATACATAATATGTCACTTAAATGGTAAATAATAACTCACAACAAGTAATTATTACTTACATTATGCTGGTGAAGCGTGAGGATTACGTTGTCGAAGGCGGCGGAGTTAGAGAGCGCCTCGGAGCTGCCGCGCAGCAGCTCCGCCAGCAGGTCGGCGCCGGCGCGCGCGCCCGCCAGCTTGGAGGGCGACGACGTCGCGCGCACGTGCGTGGCTCCACGCGCACGCGCACTCCCGCCGGATCCCGGGGGCACTGTTACCCCTCCAGACCCCGCACTGGTTTTGCGACTAGGCACCGTCGCGTCAGACAAACTACGCCTCCCTCCATCCACTCCTCTACTGGACACCTCCAAATTCCTTCCGAAAGGTACCCTCGAAAATTGCTGGCGTCGAGCTTCCAGGTCCGAGGTGTCCAATGGGTTGAATGGAGACGGTGACACCGTCCGGTCTCTGGAACAGGAATCGCTCTCTGCTTCTGATGGCGAATCACCTCGCGACACCACGCCGTACTTCCTTCGGGCCCGATATGTATCCTCATCTCTTTCATCCGAACTCTGGTGGGAGAACCGCGCTCTTCGCGCTTTTAGTTCTTCGGAACGCGGCCACATGAGAGTCGGTACATCCGATGGACTTGGTGGACCATTCGTACAGGAGTCATCCGACTTATCACCGAGGAGCGATGAAGTCCGCACCTCGTCCGATAATCTCGTCTCTCGTGGAGAAGCTTCTCCGCTCTCTCGCTTACATCCGTTCATCGAGGGCGGGTCCTCCTCACCTCCATCGTCGCTCGCTGTCGTTATGTAAATACCTTTTCTCCTCTTGCTCTTATCTGACGGACGTCGCCGTTCCCTCACTCCAACCGGTGTAGCGGGACACTGATTTTGCACTGCCGCGAGAAGGTTTGCGACCTGCTCGCTCGTAATAGTTTCGTCTTCTTTGTCCCGATCTAGCGAGCCGTCGGACGCGACGTCCGGCGGTGGCTCGTCTTGCGGTAATTCTTTTGACCACTGTTTAACTATACACTCGTACACTGGCACAGGAATTGAACTCTCGACACTCGCGGGGTCCTCTCGGGACTCTGAAAAGTCGGCACATTCACAGTCGGGGTTCGCACACGCAGCTGTTGGAGGGTCCGGCAATGGCGGGAACGCGAACGGTCTCACAGGTTCCAGTGGGGACGCGCCCTCGCTGTGCGGCTGTGCGCTGTCCGCCTGCGAACCGTCGCTCTCCTCGCGCAGCTCGTGCAGAACGCGAGGCGCGGGCAGCGCGGGCAGCGCGGGCAAACTGCCGCCGGCGCCCGCGCCGCTCGACCCCTCTCGGGCCGGCGCGCGCCGCGGCAGCGGGTGTGTCAGCGAGCGCGCACCCAGCTGCTTGTGTGGCGCGTCGGGCGGCGGCGAGCGCGGCGCCGGCGATGCGTGCGCCAGCAGCCCCTCATCTGACCCCACCGCCGAGTCCACAGACGCGACCGACCCTTCCGTAACATTGTCGTCGGTGGCAATGCCGGCCGACTCCGCTCTCGACTCTCGTTCGTCCGCTCGCAACGTCCGTCTCCCGAAGTCAAAAATCGAAGGTTGTCGCGCAGCACCTTTGTAATATTTATCTGGCGCGAAGTCTCCCTGCGAAAACGATGCGCTTCTGTACGGGATAGTTTTCTGAGCATACGACCCAACTATGGATCGGGGCTCGACCCGGAAAAGGGTGATGTTATTAGCGTCAAACTCGTCGCAGCGGTCGGCGGACAGTCCACGCGGCGGGCTGTGGCGATGTCGCGCACGGGGCGGCGGAACGGGCGGCAACACCGGCGCCGAGTGCGGTGGCGGTAGCGGCGGAGGCGGCGGCGGGGGCGGCGGGGGCGGTGGCTGAGGAGGCTGCGCGCGGGGCAGCAGGCGCTCGGTGAGGGCCTGCAAGCGTTGGTGGCGCGAGGGCCGCTCGTCGCGGGCGCGGCCCAGGCGGCGCTGGATGCGCTCCAGCGTGCGTTTGTCCGGCTTGGAGCGGCCGAGGCACGCCGCGACCGCCTCCTCGGAGCAGCAGCGGCAGGGGCAGGCGCGGGGGGGCGGCGCGCGGCGTACTGCGTACCGCACGGCGCCCAGCGTCACGTACGGAGACCTGCGCACACGGCGGCGACGGTTACTCGCGCGCGCCTCGCCTCACAGCTAGGCGGCGAGTGTGCCCGATTTAGCGAGCGCCGTCCCCCGCGACTCGCCGCGGACACCGCAGGCCGGGAGGATTCCCCGCGGCCCGCTCGCACCCGCTATTCGCTCACCGCTCACCGCTCGCGCGCTGGTCGCGCGGGAGCGGTCGCGGAGGACGGCAGGTGGTGGACAGACAGACGGAAGACGCCTCCACTATAAATAGACGCACGTTGGCATCCACAAACTCGACGACCTCGTCGGGTTGTTTACGATATCAATAGTCGCTAACTTGCCGACGCGGACCTTCGCTCATTTTTGCACTTAGTTGCTATGGTACTGCGGGCCGCAGCTCTTGCCCTTTTTTACACTGCATTTAGTTAAACTGGCAGATTTGTAATAATCAGATCATCAAATAGAAATATGAATATCAATGAATTACTCGTGATTTCTTAAGCAACAGAAGAACAAAACACAAGCGCCATCTTTTAAACGGGTTTATAACTAATAAAAACATTTTAGTCAGCAGTCTAGCACAGCAGTCTAGCACACCGGAAACCTTATTTTTACCGGAATCGGTAAATATATGTATATCTGGGTGTTAAACATGTATAGAAGCGAATATTTGTGATTCCTTAGTTGTCTGATATGAAATAATAGAGCTTTAAGCGACTTACCTAGGAATCAGATCATTGTGCGAGATGTTGTGGGAATAAGTATAGTATAGTTGTTTGTTTCCCTCGCATTTCCAGATTAAATGTATGATACCTATGATCATATTGATAAATGTCGAAGTCGAATGTTTCTTTACTGTCTAATGCAGGTTACTCGGGACATAACTTCCTTTCATAAATAAACTCAATTCGTCAATTGTTTTATATGGAGATATATATATAAACGCTATAATTAAGCTGTAAATTAATGACAGTGTCGCTTAACAACTAGGGAATAGTATGGAGAGCGTTTGTACAGGGAACCTGGCGGCGTCGCGCCGGAGTCGCGCGCCATCTCGCGGGGAGCGCGGGCGCGCGCCGCTCGCCATCCGCTCGCTGCGTCACGGCACGTCGCCTCACGTCACGGCACGTCGCCTCACGTCACGCCGCGCATGCTGCGCGCGCCTGCTGCGCGCGCCTGCGGACAACCGCGCACACCAATGAATCTGACACTTACCCTACGACAACGAACATAACTTCTCGCAAAATTGTAATTAGTATGTATGTACTGTAACATTAGAATATATATGTTCTACCTGCTGGGTGTCCTGCTAACCACAAATACAGACACCCAAGGTCAACACCACATAACTGTAAGATATAATTAGCTGTGTTATGTGAACATTTATCATGAAATTTGCAAAGAATATATTTTGTCAATGTTTTCAGGTTCTTGGTAATGTTTCTTTCATTTTCAACATTGATATTCCAAATACACGAAGGATTGTTGCAGGTTTCCACCACGCCGATATCCGAAGTCTAGTTGGTCATGATGAATGATCTATCTCTTTTCTCATGGAACCGTCGCTCATTTCTGGCGAGGCAAGTTTTGGTAGATAGAATTCATCATGAGTAGTCCCTTTTCCTCCATAAAGCCAACAACTTTGTAATCCTTGCGGTTCTGTTACCCTTAGACAAACTGCCGTACCCATAGCGTATTACGCCCTTTTTGTCCACTCTTGCGGTCTTCCATATGTTATGGGACAACAAAGATCATCGGGACGTGACGAGGTCGGTGGGTCTCCGTGAATCTACGTAAATAACTTAAATATTAATTATAAATCGTACTTTTTATCTATAAACTGTCCGGCAAAAGTCCCTCAGGGCCAAAGTAATCCTTGTTTATACCATCTGATCACATAAGACACTAATTGACACCACACCAAAGATACACGCTGAAGTAAAACTTTTTGTGAACAGGTCGACGAGTATCACCAATACGTTGTAATTTGTAACCTTAGGGTTATGAATGTTAGAAGTTGTAAAACTAGACCCCCACACTAACGGAACTACTAACGCCATCTAGCGCGCCACTCAGGCATGACGCTGACGTCGCATCGCGGCGGTGGGCGGCGATGGGCGGGCAGCAGGCACATGTGGACTGAAAAGTAACGTAAGTTTCCAGTAGGAGGCGCTGCCGTCGAGCTTTTTTTTCTACAAAAAACGATTGAACTGAGTTTAGTGATTATTCTCACTAACAGATAAAATATAAGATGGTAATATGTATATGTCCCCCCCATAGTTTTATTATTGATGTGTGCATTGAAACAAAATCATTAATGAACGAATGCTTTTAACATAGAATAAGACATTTTTTTATTTGTTAGGTATCGTATTCCCTTTAGTTTAATGCTCATTTTCTTTGGGGACAAATTACAAGAATATGAATTAAGACGCAGTAAAATCGAACACGTTTTATCGACTTAGGTACGTAAAAACTTGGTAAATATGAATGAACGCTGGTCGACCACTCGGTCGGTACGTAACCCTCGAGCGTCAGTTTTTCGATTGATATTCATAAGACGGCGGCCGACAGTCTCATTGGTATAAAGTGACGTGCGTCAATACAAATAATAATAATAAACAACATCTCATACATTGATCTAACTCCGTGGTAAGTCGCTTGCGGTAGTGTTGCTGTCTTGTGCACCAGGGCGACCCCTGGGTTCGATTCCCACCCAGAGCAAATATTTATATGATTATATTTGTGTTTGTTATGTGTCTGGGTGTTAAATATATGTATTTAAGTAGTATATTTGTGATTCCTCTGTTGTCTGGCTTTCGTAACACAAGTGCTTTAAGCGACCTTCCACGGAGTCAGGTCAATGTATGAGATGACCTAGAAATTTGATTTAATTGAATTTAAATTATTTTTGAAATAGATTTTGTTCAAACTATCCTATAGTAGTAAACTATCCTATAGTAGTAAACTATCCTATAGTAGTAAACTATCCTATAGTAGAAAGCTATCCTATAGTAGAAAATAGTTATGTGTAGGGATTTTGATATTAATATTTTGGAAAATGTTCTACAACCATTACCCACCAGCAACCAGGGCCAGCTGTTTAGACAGTAATTTTTTTGAGATTTTACCTCTTCATAAAATGTATTAAGCAAACTGCAATCAGACCATTTAGGTTCATTTGTGCAATTTAAGACTATAACCAAAAATATCGTACAAAAGAAAATTACCCTTGTTTCCTTTCATGTCCTAAATTCCCTAGCTAGTGGGTGTTGGAGTGCCCGATACAGCGATTATATTTAACATATATGTTGGCTGCGTAGTTTCCCGGTTTATGTAAAAAGAGTAATATAACTCCTTTATGTAAATCTATTAGTGTTTTGATACCACCATTTTAGACTCTGCTACGTACTATATACTCTTTTAGTAAAATATTTGTGAAATACATTTTGCGACAAATATTTTTTTTAGAAATATTCAATATACAATAAACAATTTGATTTTCTAGAGATCGCTTGACTACTGATGCCGGTATTGAGCAAAACTAGGTTCACCAAACGCTTTAGGGAACGTTTTTGATTTGTCTTAATCATTTGAATGTGAGCATCATAATTCAGTTGGAGGATTCTCTCTAAAATTGTTTGTATCTTATGTAGAAGATAGAATTAAAACGGTGGACATGGTTGAAATTCGGTCACATGGGACACTGGTCTTAATGTGTGCCACAAGTTAAATATTAGTCCCTTTCCTTATATACATTAATGCGTTGCCTTATAAAACAAAAACTGTAGAGATATAGTTTTGTTTGCAGTGGTAGACCTAATGAAAGGTCGTCTGCGTTGGTTAACTTCCCTCACCTAAATAACAATATACCTTGCTGTGTTGGGGTTTGAAGGATGAGAAGCCTCTCTCTGGCTGAAATTAAAGAGTAATGTGACGTAATATCTTCAAGGCACAAGGTTGGCAACGCGCTAGTGATATCCTTGTGATAATACGAGCTTCGGAAGGCTGCGGTAGCGTTTCCTACCACGCGGAGGGTATTCTTGTTCGTCCACCTGATCTGATAGAAAGGATGATATTTCCCTTTTATTCAAAGTAAAAAGATTGGCTCTTTATGATGGTGCACACACACTTAATCGAAAACAGTAATCTGGTTTGACGTTAACAAATTGTCTCTTAATAAAGAACATATAAATTAAATTTGTAACGCCAAATGTTACAAAAATACATTCACGCATCGCTATTAGGAATGAAAAACTAGATATTAATAATACTACATAGTTCTTGGGTCCTCCCCAGTACAGTAAGCTCCAATGGGGACCTTATATAGTTTATCTTGCTAATAGACTTAGGTCTGCAGATTTTGAAATTCGTCAGTTTACAGTACAGTATTTTTATGAAAACATTATGTACGTCCATAGAAACTTGAGAAAAAACTGTGACATAGATAATATTTACATATAGAAATTATGTATTTCACAGACAAAAGAAAGAAATAAACATAAGCTTACAGTGCCCACTATCCATTTAATAAATAAGTGATTCAAGGGTTGTTGCGAGATTACAATAAACTACCAGGCAGATTACCAGGGGTTCCATTGACTCTATTTGGTGTTTCTGGAAAATTTATCACCGCCATTTTGTGGCGGTTCGTGTTATGAACCTCCATCAAATTTGGTTTTAGAACCCGCCTGGTGCCGGCCAGGTCAATATTTTTACCATTTGGAAGTGCTTGTAATGGCCCTATTTCAACAGAGAATATTTTGAGTTTGGATTATTAAATTTTAGACGACTCTTATAATCCCGTAGGGTCATCAGAATTATAATCTAGTTAAATCTAGTATCTACTTTGTATAATGGAAATATTCACCATCTTCATATCAGCTACAAGACGCCCATTGCTAGACATGGCCTTGCCAATTAAACTCCAATAGAACCAGCTCTATGCGGCATACGTCCAAAGCGATCTTGATCGGTGTTAATCAGATCGTCTGTCCACCTAGCCCGTGGACGCCCTACGCTGCGCTTGCCAGTACGTGGTCTCCATTCCAGAACCATACGACTCTATCGGTAATCGATTCGGCATCAGCGTACCAAATGCCCTGCTTACATCCACTTCAACTTACTAATCCGCCGGACAATGTCGGTCACTTTATTCTGTTACGAATCTTCTCACTCCTGATTCGATCGCGCGAAGAAACTCCGAGCATTGCGCTCTCCATAGCTCGTTGAACTTTTTATATATATAAGATAGAAATATTGCTTTGATTTATTTAATTCTGACTATTCGAATGTGCTCGTAGCGGGCCTACTAGATGCCATACTAGTTTGTTATGAGTTTGAGTTTATCAACATCTAAAAAACGAGCCACGTCATAAATGTATGACGAAAGCGTTAGTTACATCAGCCGTAGTGCGATGGGTTACGGCAACTTGAATATACTGTTTAATATTCGAGCGCACGCGTTGCAACGGGAGCGTGGACTCTACCCGGCACCCGGCACCCGGCACAAGCACCCGGCAGGAAGGAGCCATCACCAGCTACACTACACGCCCGCGCTCTAGTTTCACAAAGATTTACTCCAAATCGTTAGTTTATTTTGGATTGTAATTATTGCCGTGAAAGTAATCCTCCTGCTGCCTCATCAATATTGTATCGTACGGCGCGGTAATAGGATTTATTTTTGGAAGACACCGCGAGCTCGTATATTCGTAATGGGTTTCAAAAAAGAAGCGATGCATCGTCGCCCACGGCAGGCGAATATAGCGCGGCACCGCTCGCCCCCGCCGCGCCGCCCTCGGGCCGGGCGCGCTCGCGGCGGCACTGGTGCTGCCGTGAGCGCTGTTGTACTCGCCGGGCACCGGTCACCCACTGCCCGGGTGACCGGCACAGTTGAATAGCACCTCCTGGAGCGCCAGGTGTCGTAAGAGGCGGCTTAGGTACCGGAACCGATAGATGGTGATATATCCACACAAAACAACGTAGCTCAAATGCAACTCGCAAATAGAAAGGAAAGATTACGATGGCTACATAATTTAACTTGACGTCTCATATTTATTAGCATTACAAAAATAGGTAGTATTAAAAATTTAAACATGATTTTTAATTGATATATAATAATTAGCAGACAGGGAATATACAGAACACGGAAACTGTAAAATGGACATGATTATTATTATAATGGTTTCCGGAGCAACCGCGACACCCGCCAGCGTCACGTTTTCATTAATCAGTAAAGTTACACCGACGCCACGTTCACACTTACACTTGTGACAGTTTGCCAGGTAATTAGTACCTTCATGTTTTTATGACAAATAAACATGTATTTTCCGTGATAAAATTTGTAGAGGGTAATTTGGTTTGAAATCATATACTTATAGGAAAGGGTCAATTATTCTTTCTTTTTTTGTTGCCTTCATCAGCATACGACACTCGAGTACGGTTACATAAAGTAGCAGATGCAATAATGTAATGAAATGTTTATATATTAAATGAGGTAGGTTTACAACGCTGTAGTCAGGCCGTCCGCTGCGGCCGCTCTGCTCCGTCGCGGGTATATCACCAGTAATCTAATTATCAAGCATTCACTTGGGCCGGAGGGCGCGAGGGGAGCGAGAGGCGCGAGAGGCGCGAGAGGCGCGAGAGGCGCGAGAGGCGC
>JACJUM010002477.1:3075-26017 GCA_020976665.1 Heortia vitessoides | reverse complement strand
GCGAGAGGCGCGAGAGGCGCGAGAGGCGCGAGAGGCGCGAGAGGCGCGAGGGGCGCGAGGGGCGCGAGGGGCGCGAGGGGCGCGACAGTCGCGCGGGCTGATGTGGCTTATCGCCAACTGATTCCTCACTGGACTTTTATTAGTTTTTTGCACTTTTTGTTGCGCAGTCACTGTCGTCCGTTTGTCATCCCCGCCGCGGCTGTTCACTGTCTCCGAACCACTCCGTGCTGTATTATACTGTACCAACATTTTATAGACAATTGATTTTCATTTTAAAGAAGACGTGAAGTTGATTCTTGTGTCAAATATGTTCACCGTTTGGCCTACACTAGCAAAAAGTAGATCCAGTTTAATACGGGTCCAACGCGGGCACGTTTGTTGGAGGCTGATTAGAGTAGCTAAACACACAGATTCAAATGAACTCAGTTTTATGCAGCAACCTCTCGTAAATATATTTTAATAAAATAACAATATTAAATGAATATATAATAAAAGTTAATACAAGTTAATAAAAGTAATGGATTTTTTTACGTACATTATCACATTATTGTACATGTACATTATTTGCCGTAAATATTACGACCAATTTAGTAAAGAATAGCGACTCGTTGATCGAGTTATAAATAAGGTGCGTGGGCGAGGCGCGAGCGGCAGTCAATCCCCGCCATTGTCCTCGCGGGCAGTCCGGGCAGGCGACAAATTGGGGTTTCTCTAACAAACGTCTGCATCTCGCACGCACTTGTCTCTGCCGATCAGTAGTGAGCACGGACACCAGTTTATGGATCGAGATCGTTAGAATTACTTGGTAATGTGTCATACGTAACATAAGCATAACGAGGAAACGGGGTAAGGGATATACAATATTCATAATCCGCGGGTGCCGAATGCTCGTGGTCTTTCATCCCGAACCATTCAGCTGTGTTGATCAAGTGACACTGAGAAAATCCGGAACCAATGATGATAATATTTTCGCTTGTCAACCGAAATATTCATATATCGTACTAGTGTATACATGAGTACCTTTCAATTGAATATTGAAGTAACAATATTATGTTTTAGTTTTAGAAAACCTTCCAACTGTAACCTTGTAAAAACTATACTACTATATCAATACTAATTACTATCGGCTATGAACAAGTTTCCACATGTAATTATTCAATAACGTTAACAACTAATTCCGAGTTACAGCAGAAAGAATATCTTACAGGCTTTTTCAGGAATTTGAGATCTGCAACATCTAATTCAAGAGGGAATGGTGGTGTCTTGTGTATCGCTGTTCTAGACATGAGTTATCATAATGCGGATATTTTAAATTCCAGATATTATTATGTTTTTATATTTTTTTTTTCTTTTCACTCGTTTCTACTAATAATATTGAATATAAAGGACTGCGAGCCGTACTCCGGACGAGCAAACAGTACCTACAAGAATTAACTAGTTTTTATTTTAGCCTTTTTAAAGTACTTATATACATACCATATTTTCAAATTTGTTGATTTTCATCAGAAACAGATCTGAATAGGTCGATATAGTTATAGATAAATAATATTGTAATGTATATATAAATCACAAAATTCGAGAATTTTATATTAAAGATAATATTGACATTACATTTATACTATAAAAGTAGTGTAAATTTAAACAAATATATCAATGTTGTTTCAATATTCGTTATTTCAATTAATTCATGACGACTCTGATAGTATAAATAAATGAACATATCGGAGGGAAATATGAACAAAAATGAAGGAAACAGGCAGTCAGCAGCCGGTTCCCCGCGACGGGCCGACCGGCGGCGGAGTCACTGTGCGATACGTCGGTCCAGCGGCGGGCGGTGCGCGCACTTCATGTCAGTACATCACGCGAGCGCTCTATACATAAACAGAGAAATTTATAAACTCCGAGAATAATATTGTAACCCACATTCCGTGATGTATCAGCAATAAAAATACGGCGCGCGTCCTAGCGGCCAGCGGGCCGGCTCGTCAGCGGGTCGACAGGCCGACAGGCCAGGACTATTTATTGCTATAATATATACCAAATACGTGCAACTCTAATCTTACGTGCAGTGTCTTCACAAATAAGCTTCGTGTCAGTGTTCATAATATGAGACGTTGGTTGATCAAGCTAATCGAATGAGAATTCAAATTAGGTATCTCGGTGAATAGGCATGAAAGAAATACACTAACCAAATTAAAGACAAAGGAAAGTCCTACTGCCGTTTAGTAAGGGAAGTATGCACGGATCGAATAAGGAGGACATGCCGGCTCCGTGCGTAGCGGTGTCAAAGAGGTGTAAGTGTGTTCGTGAGGTCACGAGTAACTAAGTCATACGGAAAAACTCTAACGCCAGGCAGAACATCTACAATAATAATTCATTTGCGCGAATAACAAGGTTCCAGCTGTGCCCAACAATGACACACAAGTTTCTAGTTCCGCCATCAACAAATAGCGCAGACTAAATATTAACAAAATAAACAACAAAGCTCGTAAATATGTCCAGGAGTAGAATGCATGACTGATGAAATCCATAGTTGGCGGCGATCCACCCGCGACGAGACCCGAGCGGCAAGCCGCTGCGAGCGCGTCACTTGCGCCCTGACTTCCAAGCTGTCGTGAAATTAATTTGTCAATAATTTCGAGGTTTTAGCAGGCAATGATTGATGGACGAACGCGTCAAACACTAGGAGTAGGCACGTACGTGAGAGTTGGACTGTTTTAAAACAATCGCTTTATTACAACAGTTATCTGGCCAAATCTATCTTGTTAGTGTTGGCACAACCGGCTGCCTACAGAAGATTCAATAAATTGCTCAGAAATCATTCCAAGAACTGCAAGACAGTGAACTCTCCTAGAAACAATTCTCAGAAGGACAGATTACGCTCCAGCCGTCGGTCGACGGTCAGCGGGCGTCTCGTATTCCAATAAAAATCTTTAATCCCGATATAAATAATCGAATAGTATTTGAGTTATTATCATTATCTCATAAATATTAATGAGATCCAAAACGGAATCAATAACATAATTTTGCGAAAGTTGTATCACGGCCGCTCGGACTGATAGCACTGCCGTAGATCATTCTTAAGATATCGATAATTTGCACGAATCCGTTCGGCGCGATCGTTTCAAAGGCGCGACGGTCCGGCGAGTGTCGCCGCTAGATGTGACGAGACACCGGGCCGGCGCGACACCACACACCGGCGGCCCGCGCGCCGGGAGGTCTAATATTGATTTAAATATCCCACATTGTCTCAGTTTCCGTTCGGCGCCGCTTTACTATGCTAATTATGATTTACGAGCGGCCGCGATAGAGACGTTCAAATTTCCGTTGAGGGGACCACCACAAACCAGAGTCATAAACACCAATTAAGAAAATCTTAGTAACTATAAGTTTTGAATTGGGTCTCCTTTCAGGACACCTATGCTCACTGAGACGAGATTTATCGAAAACCAACTCTCAAGTGGGTGGAAGGAGGTGGTAAAGTTTTTCTGAAACTCGGTCGTTTTATTAGTGAGGTTATCAATTTATTGTATTTATTTATTATTGCAATTATTGTACGGATAACAAAATTATAATATACCTCGGTATCTAGTCTTTTTTACATTTAACTTTCAGTTACTTTTTGTCTATATTTTTTTAATAAACAAATAAATGCACACAACTTCTCATGCATTGAGCTGACTCCGAGATAAGAAACAATTGCTTTATCAGCTATGTGCGCGACTGTGGCGACGCGTGGCGTACATTTGCGGAAGCTGTCAAACCATAAAAATGTAAACATTGTTAGTTTTCTTTGCAAAAATAAATAATACCAAAGATTAAAATAGTATTGCTGACATTATTAAGGTGCAATTTATTTAATAGTTTTACTGTAAAATAAATTAAAACTATTACACATAATATTAGTTTGTGGTTACATACAAACTGAGATAGAAGGCAATAAATTGGTATTAGCCGAGCATGTAAGAAATGTGGAAGAACTGCGACATAACGGCCAGAGCTACTTAATACGAGCCTACGTAATTCGTCAGTACAGTGGCTTTATCAGGCCAAAGTACTAAATTGGCAGTTGCAGATGTAATATTAATTGAAATATTCTTGAAACTCTGGTTCTATGTACACCAAATAATACACTCAATGCTGAAAAAGTCAAGTCAGTTTTCATTTTCATTAAAAAAATAAGGAGGCGGTTTTTTGTAGAAACTAAATTTTTTACTTGCTACTATCGTTACAAAGAACTCGAAGTTATTAAATGTTACACTTGTTCTTTTATTGATAATATACCAACAAATTCTTGACCATGTGTTGATGTTGATTGATCCTTATATGTTTGGACCGTGCAACAGCTTTTGTCTTTATTCTTTGAAGAATTTGTGTCTATGACTCTCGAAATAGATGCAATATCTACTTGGATTTCAGCATCACTATGCTCATTATAGATGTATCGATTGTATGTAAATGTAGTTTCTTTTAATATCAACTCAGAAAACATGTGGGCTTGGCATCCTTTATGGGTAACAAGCTGTTGGGGTTGAATAAATTCATTCATAGAACGCTCTTGGGAAAATGTAAAATTTACATTTGTTTATAATATTTATTTTTACAGTTAATAACGCAACCACAGTCGTGGCCCATTTCTTTGCTTTGATTTTGTAATGCAATCAAAACTTGAAAGCTGATCATCCGCATTTGTTTCCAATTTCTGCCGTGTGGTGCGCTGCGGTCGTTATCTGTCCGCCTCTACTCGCTTTGTACATAGTCAATGCATATCAGATAATAGAAATATTACAAACGCCTCGGTATCGGCACTGAAACGTTTATACTCGTGTATATAAATATATATACATCTAGTGGCCCTATCAATAAAACGACAAGACAAACTTAAGAAAAATTTAATATATATGTATATATAAAAATATTATATATATATGTGTGTGTTCACCACTTAAATATTTGTCCTGAACACATGATAGAGACACCACCGCATGGCCCATCGGGCCTGTCATATTATGTCAAGTATAAAGTCAAAATCGAGTCAACTATCATCAACGCACCGACGCTCGACGTCGCCGCGCTCGTCGAGACGCGCGCGTCCGTCGCGCATACATTAGATGTAACTGTTTAACTCGTTTATCACTTCGTTAACATTAATTTTTGTAAATATAATGAATAAATTAGTATCAATTTAATTTAATAAGCTAATTTGGGGCGCTTTGAATATTATCCAATTAAGAGGCTGCATGAATTTATTTTTGGGTCAGCTCCAGTCTCTGGTAGCGAGCAGTCGTCGTAACAGGAGATTTGCGAATATCCCCGTTCTGTGCATTTGATTCGGATAGATATACCGCCATCTGTCGGTTCTGGGACCGTAGTCACCTCTTACGACACCTGGGGCAGAGGGAGACTATCCTACGCTGCTATACCTCACGGCACAGTGCGAGTCCACTATTGAAAGCGAATCTGTCGTTGGTTTGTTCAAGTAGACTCGACGCTTCTAACCCGTTTCGTTTTTAATTATGCGGTGAACAAAAATATGAAACTTGTGCAATGGTGCATCGTCACACAAAACATTTTTTATCTTTTAAAAGTGATAATGTTTCTATTCAAGGCACAGTCAATTATGAATGATGTTGTCACTTTCTCAGAAAGAGAAAATCTTCAAGAATAAGGTCACATCATCATAGTTTAATAGTACTGTTTTTGAAACTAAACATGATAATCATTAATCAAGAATTTCCGCTTAAATAAAATAAGAGCGTTGACAGCGACCAATAAATAAACCTATCGATATGGTATGTAGAAATATGTAGGTATGAAAATAACAGATTAAATTTACAGACTATGTGAATTATCCATCCATTGCATCTACTTCGCCCAACTTGTTCATATTCAAACAACTACGGTAAACTTCGCAACAAACAAAATAGCGACCATACGTTAAAACATGTAACGCTGCGATAAAAACACTCAAAACGATTAACCATAAGCATATGGAGCGAAATTGGAGTTTCGCCGTATTCCTGCGCGGGCGCACGCAGTCGGCAGGCGCCTAGCGATTTGCGGCTTGCGGCTGACGCCATCGTCGGGTCCGGCGGCACCGGGGCCTGCGCGTGTCAGGGGCCGCCGCCTGCCTGCCATGAGCCTGCGACCGTCCCACGATAGAGGCGTTACTCTGTCACTAACCTGAGCCTACGAGTTCGTTCGCGTCACAATAGGTAATCTATTAAGAATGATTATTTTAACACAGGTTTATTTGTTTGTATTTCACCGTAATTATTTTATAAAATAAAGTTAAACCTTCTAATAATGTTATTTGAATGTACTCATAATAATGTCCGTTGTCAGTTTAAGTAAAAAGTGCGCCCGCACACCTCAGTTCAGAAATTTTGATGATTACTGAAATGAACGATTAGTTGTAATCAGACGTTACAAACAAACATTTATTTTACTGTGTTGTATAGATTTATATGACGAACATTGTGTATCTAGGTGTTGTATGTATTTATTTTTCATACTAAAATAAATACATACTCTGTTGTCTTATGTTTGTAGCAAGTGCTTTAAGTCTGTTATCTGGAGTCAGGTCAATTTATGAAATGTTGTCTAAATTCGTTTTATGTATTTATTATTCTGTACGACAACATAATACAAGTCACAAATACAATATAAATACAATTATAAATATCGGTTTTAATATTTCTACCTACTTCTTGAGTACTTCGAAACAAAATTTAAATAGAATACCATCGTAATATTGTTTATAACTATAAGTTTAACGTTTATCAGTTGTTATTGACCGTTTAAACCAGTTGTTATAAAACCTGTCCCTTCCCTTCCATTTAACTAGTCCGAAATCTCTTTTAATGAGTATCTCAAAGTATTGCGAAAGTGTGTAAAGGAGCCAGAAACTTATCCGGTGTGGCAGCCCTGGGCCGCCGGCCGGGCTCGTGTCCGGACAGGCGAACTTACGGCTTGACCTTTCGATTCATTGTCGAAGGACCACACGCCTTCACTCTCGCACGCACACACACACACACATACGCACACACACACACAGACACACACACACACACACACACACACACACGCACGCACACACATACATAACACACACACATATATATACATGTAAACGTACAAAACTCTCGTGTCACTGTGTACCACAGAATGATACAACTGTTTTGTAACATAAAAAGTAGTTACACCTACAAGTGTACATTTATAACTGCTTGCAGATTCTAGTCATCTCATAACAAAACCTTTCAATTGAATATAAAATTCATGAAATTAATGTTTTAGAAGTGCAGATACTGCGAAGGTCATAATGACGAAGCCTTTATTTTTGATCTCATCGAATGTCAGACGACTCGCTAGAAACGTTTTAGTTTCACACTCGATTCTGGACACTGGGCAGTTGACAGTCGACAGTCGGCAGTGGGCACCGTGAGAAATCATGCGGAGTGTGAGTAATAAACATGATAATTATATCGCACAACAAAAAGTCGTGGCAGCAGGTTTGTGTAGCTGAGGGTACATGATCTTTTTATGGAACCGCTTTTTTATTATTTACCTTTTCATTTCGTACATATGCTCAGTCACCCATTATTGAATAAAATAGTGTCGATACTAAGGTTCGGTAAGTGACAAGTCAAGTTAAACCGCAGGCGATATAGAGACATAGAGAGGCCAGGTTCGCATGGGGCCGCGCTGCGGACGCGTCACGCCGCGCCCCGCGCCCCGCGCGCCTGCGCGCCGCGTGACGTCACCGTGTAAACTTATGGTAATGAGCCGCTAAAAATGTTAATAGCATTATTAGAAAACACTAATGGAATAATAATACAATAAATCTCGCGCGGGCATAATATTGACAGAGACGACACCAATGTCCGCTCCATTTGTTACTCCCATGATATATGTGAGATTTGCAATAGAAACAACTACTGATTTTATTTGTACTAATCTTAATATAATGGAAAAATACTTTTTCTAGAAATGTCTGCTAAATTGTATTAGGCAAATAATTCTCACTGATATATATATAAGATAATTCTCCAGATCAACTAAAAGATACTTACATCTGTTATCAGACCATTTCACTAGATATACATATATTTTAACATCCAGTACTCAAAATGCGAATGATTTCATTAAAATAAAGTCGGTATACGGGCGAAAGTTTTACGTGACAACGACTTTGAGTAGTAAAATAATTTTAATGTGAATATTCATTCGTATAGTACGAATAAGGATGAAATAATAGTAACAATTTAAAACATTTATTTATACAAAGAATTATATTTTTAGAACCTTAATTTATACAAAGAATCTCGCACTGAATTTCATATTAATAAAATTTTATTTTTATCTTTACATATACATACGTATTTATATACAAATATACATACAATAACTTGCAATACATTTGCGTAACACACGTCACAATGAGAGCGAGTGAGAGGGACACGTGCCTCTCACTCGCTCTCATTGTGAGCGCATAACGTGAGCGGAGCGTAACGCAGTTTCTTGAAGTGTCACCCAGCAAACCAATTTATAAGACGTTGTCACGTCAATAATAAGAAATTGTGTAGAAATCGATGAAATTGAGTTGATACTCTAAGATCAATACCCTGGTATCAATTCTAAAGAATTCAAGAGATTTTTGGACGAAAAGAATATCTCCATAATTTATACAGCTGTGTTCCCCTTTCCCCAATTCCCCTTTCTCCAATGGCTTGAACGAAAGATTAAACTAAACATTGGTGAATAAAATCAGATGCAAGATAACGAAAATATCACAAAAGCAGCATGGACATCTATAGCACAAAATTGTGTAAAAAGATATAATGAGACAGAGCACACGGTTACTGGATATGCTCCAAAGTATCTACTTTATGGCATAGACGTCACAATTCTGCCAAATGAGCTAAAACTAAAGAAGACTGACCATGATTTAATCCAGGCCGGGGAAAAAGCTCTGGAAAATACAATCAGATCACATAATTATAACAAGACAATTTATGACAAAAATAGTAATAAACATGTAGACTTCAAAGTTGGTGATACCGTTTTTGTAGAGAATGGAAACAAACTCAATAGGAAGAAACTCGATGAACTAAGACTCGGACCATATAAGATCATAGAAAAAATGTCAAACTCAATTTACAAGATAAACACTGATCATAAGAAGTTAGAGTCAAACTTTTTTCACATTTCGAAGCTGACGCCAGCCCCTAACTACGATTGAAGAGTACGTATGTCAGCTGCCGCATTGTCTTATCTTCTCTGGAGGGGGAGATGTAAAATATATTTTACTTAGTTTAAAATTTTCCGCGCAGGCGCGCGTCTAATGTCATTCAATTTAATCTGTGGTAAAATAATTATAACCTAAAAACGTCACTTTGTCATAATCTGAGAAATTACTTGTTTAAATAAAATACCACTAAAATAGTTGTGATTTGGAACTGACATTGTAAATAATAACATTAAATGTCGTTTCTTATCTTACAGAGAAACTCAATTGTGTTTGATTGACTGTCGTCCAAATTACACATTGGATAAAATAATATTATATATATATATATATATATATATATATATATATATATTATTTATATATTTTTTTTAATTAAACGCAATTTATTCAGCGTTGGCTACGTCTTATCTCTCACGGTCCAATGATCTATTATTTTTTCTGAAATCTGAGCCAAGTTTATATGTGAATAGATAAAAAAACGCAATTCCAATGAGACGACATATATTTCTGCACTCCTTAGAAGACAGGCGGACCCCATCAGGTTGATAAATGTGTATAAATTATAAAACTTGTAGTTGTGCTAATGGTATTTTATAAATTCATTACATTAAAGCGCAAGCGTTTAAGTTGATTTATCGGCCCGGTGTTGTCAGTGGGAAAGTGCAAAACACTAAAGGTAACGATAAATCGCTGCCGCGCCTAACGCCGTCACATAGTGCCTCGTGTTAACGCCGAGGCGGGCGGCACCACCGCCACCACCGCCGTCCTCCCGCGAGCCAAACGTGGCGGTGTCATGCGCAGTTTGATGCGCGCATATCACTATATATAAATTACGTTTCTGGTATCAACTTCTCGATCGTGCTCGATAAAGGCAAATACACACAAAGCGCCTCGTTCGGTGCGCAGACCTTTAGAAATCACACCTTAAAAGTATTTTATACGTATTTGCTTTATTGAGCTACAGCTTTATTGAGCACAATGATTTACGGCCGCAGTCGACATGCGGAGATGCTCGCGGCCGAGTGTTGTGGACGCAGTTTATTCCCCCCATAAATTATCGGCTAATCAGCTCCCAGCGCGAGAAACATCCCGTCGCTGATCGTCTCATTATGGCGAATAATTAGTGAGAACTGTAATAAATTCCAAGGAGTTCGTTGGTGTGCCATAAAGTCGACTACTACGTCTTCGCGCCGCCGACGCCGGCATCGTCGGCGCCGGCTCGGAGTCGCGAGCCGCAGGCCGCTACCGATAGCTCTACCCAACCCAGAGGCTCGCCTTCATTTTACATTCGAAAGAGGTTCATTAAAATTTGATCAGACGTTCCGTTGCTGGCTTCTAAATAATTCTTATTTGTAAGGGTTAATGAATGTCGATGCAGCCATGACACAGCTTTCTTTGAACTCTCCTACCCTCTCAGCGCCACTCGCACCCGAGAGTTTACTCGATTGTAGAAATATTGAAGTTTGATCACTCAAGGACACGCACACTTATACCAATTACAGTGCCCTGAGAGCTTGTAAACAATTATAGAAAGGAAACATAGGTTGCAAAAGTTTTAATGAATTGAGTCTTGTCTAGATGTTGCAGTTCTAAGGGCATTAGACATTTCAGATTCCCCTCCCGCCGGTTGTTAGGAATAAAACACGTATAATACACGCACACGTGTAGACGGAGCTTAAATCTTGATGTTGTTTACAATACAAATGCAAATTCTTTGACTCAGTTGTGCTAGAGGGCCGAACGGAGCTGCAGTCATCTTTCGAGATTGATTTAATTTGGAATAGCACATAGGTGTTTTTTTAATAACTTAATATTTGAAATACAAGAGGTTGATGGCCAGTTTCATCATAAAGCCTGTATGATCTACCAGATCACCTTCGATCTTAGCAAAATCAAAACACAGAAGATATGTAAGTTGTGAGTAATCACAGTGAAGCAACCCCAGTGCGGCCCGTGCACCGCACAGACGCCTGGTGTTCCGACGACGAGCGAGTTTTGTCAACTGCATCTTGTTATTGCTGCATTTTATGGTTTCCTTTGCCGCCGCCTGGGCAGACCACAACAAAATGCACCACTTCTCAAGTTATATGCTTAGTAGAACTTTTGCTTAGTACGCGACCATTCTAGGATATAATCAATTTATACGACTTTAAGTACCTGCCGATCTTTTAGCTGCCAGCTGACATATTGCATACGATACATGACATGTCTATGGTGAGTTACTTTTGATATGAGCTCGTGTAGCAGCCGCGGGTGAGGCGTCTTTTGTCGCGTCTGACCAACAACGCTGCCAACTACAGCATTATTATCAATAATTTTAATAAATCAAAGTGTAGTATTGATTACAAAGTCAAGATAACGACTGTTTTCTGAATCCATGTAATATCCAAAACAAATAACTATTTTGTTGCAAATCTGACTTGCAGCCCGGTTGGTAATGAGCGAGGATACTGTGAGACATGCGCTAACAAAGCCACGGGCGGTGCTTAATTTAAATGAAGTCCATCGGTTTTGGATAATCTCTACTACCATTAGATTACGAACATCGGCGGGACATTAGCCGGCTATTGTAGTGGAATAATGGAGTAGGTATCGAACACAATGCGGCCACATCACGCACGAGGTATTGTGCGCGCCGAGCGAGCGCCCAGCGGACAGCGGAGAATTCGCCGAGTCAGCATGCGCGCGCGCCGCCGCCGCACGCGCGCCCTCCTAGCCTGCGCACTACCAAATGTTGAGGAAAACATTTAAAGTCGTACCACATAATTGCTATACGTTGCTCTCTGATCGTATTTACATATCGACACGGACGAATCTTTCTTTAACGGACTGTGTATCGACGTGGCCGCGGTATAAATGCGTACAATTTAAAACGCAATTATTTTTAGAGTTAGCAAGTACGAATGTGTCGCGCTATGCAAGCGGCGCGCCCATTTATGGCCGCGTGAAATACTGCAAATTCCTTACAAGACAAACACGCGGCGTCAGAAATCCAAAGCAAATGTTTAAAGAGTGCGAACTCGAGTGTATTTAAGACGGCCGTGGGCGGCGCGAGGTGTCGCCGCAGGTGCCTCGCGGCACAGGCGGCTTGGTCCGCATAATACTGTATTATGCGGTCCGAGCCGCCCTGTTTATACCACAACTCATGCTCTAATCTAGTTTGTTCCGCGTCTTCCGGCCATTCTGTGCAAACTCTTCGTACTACTTGTTGAAAAACAAACATTGTAATCGTCTCGATCCCGACGCGAAGGGAGTTACTAACAATTCTGTTGGTAGCAATGTAATATTTTTCTATTTTGTTATGTTGGTAACACTCCTCTCCGCACTGTCATGGCCGATATTGTGCAGTGTATAAAAAAAACGTCTGATTAAATAAATAAAAGTCTGCTTTAAGTTAAACTATTGTTTTACTTACATTTCTACAGGTTATGGGCCCAGGCACATAATCCTGAGAAAAAGTAAAACAATCAAAACTTTTTTTCGTCAAAAACCAAAAAGTGAAAATTGTCCGCGTGTGGTTGAGGTTAGAAACCGGCGGGAAGAAAAAAAAAAATACTTGCGAGTGATTGAAGCAAGGTCGGGACGAACAGACAGGAAGATGGCGGACGACAATTCTTTGAAACTCCAAACGTACATAAAGCTCGAGGGAACATCCAATTGGAATATTTGGAAATTCCAAACCATCGTTTTGTTACGGAGTCAAGGCTTACTGGAAGTGACAGACGGAAGCAGGGTGAAACCGGAGGAGGCGGTTGAGAAGGCTTTATGGGAAAAGAAAGACGCGAAGGCTCAATCATGGCTTGTTACAAGAATGTCAGAAAGCGTGATGATGCATATCATAACATGTACTACGTCAGCCGAAATGTGGCGAAAACTTGCGAGCGTGTATGAGCAAAAATCTGAAACAAGTATACATATCGTACAACAACGCTTCTTCCAATACAAGTACGAGGAGGGCACGGCGATGTCTATGTTCTTATCTAAAATAGAGGAATTAAGAAACCAGCTCAAACAGATGGGAGAAGACATTTCAGAAAGATTCGTAATAACAAAAGTGCTAATGTCTCTTCCAGATGCCTATAAACATTTTGTGTCGGCGTGGGAGTCCGCGCCCGACGATAAACAAACGCTAGAAAATCTTGTCGCGAGATTACTGATTGAAGAAGAACGTATTAACGACAAGGAGCCGCAAAACTCGTCAGCATCAGCGTTTGTAGCTAAGAAAAACATTAAGTGCTATAAGTGCAATAAGCTGGGACACTATCAAAGTGAGTGTAATCAAAACAAGGGTTCGGGACATGACAATAGACCGGTTAAAAAGTGTTATTATTGTAAAAAAATGGGACATACTAAAAGTGAGTGCTACTTCAAGAAGAATCGGGAAAAAGACAGTACGAGTAATGCATTTATGGTGATGAACTCAAATAGTAACGTTCAAGAATCTAAGTGGTTAGTGGACTCAGGCGCTAGCCAACATATGTGCCGTGATCGTAACCTATTTGCAACATACTTAACGATGAACAATAAAACAGTGATAGTCGGAAATGGCGAGGAGATTAGTGCGCTCGGGTGTGGACAGGTGGCGGTACAGGTCTACAACGGCCGCGGATGGGTAAACACAACCATAGACAATGTACTCTTCGTTCCGAAATTGAAAACAAACTTGTTATCTGTCAAATGCGTTACAGAGAGGGGTTATGTTGTTAAAATGGACAATAACTTGTGTAAAATCTACAAAGGAAATACTGTGAGTGCCGTAGCGAGTCGTAACGGAGATATGTACTATATGGACGTGCGTTACAAATGTGAGATAGCGAACGCGATTGAAGTTATACTGGACACTACAATGGAGGAGAAGAAGGTCATTAGTCAAGAAGAAGCACAGACTGAAGAGGAAAAGGTAGAGGAGACCCTTAATATGTCTGGCGAAAGTGACAGTGTCTACTTACCGTGTTCCAGTGATGACGAATTCAGCGATGATGATAATGGAGAGATACAGACGCGTGAGAAGAGTACTCGAATTAGGAAACAGACTTCATTTTACAAGTGTCATCATGTCTATGTTGAGGGAAATGAACCGAAGACTTACCAAGATGCCATGCAACGGAAAGATGCGAGTAAATGGAAAGAAGCAATGCAGAGAGAATTGAATACCCTCAAAGAAAATAATACTTGGACTATTTGTGAAGAACCTGTAACTGATAAGACTGTAAGTAGTAGGTGGGTATTTAAAATCAAAAACTCTAATAGTAATGTAGAATATAAAGCGAGACTAGTGGCGAGAGGTTTTGAGCAGTGTGATACAATGGAACTATGTGATTTATATGCACCAGTAGCTAAATTGTCAACTTTCAGGTTATTTATTTGTATAGCAGCAAAATTAAACTTGCCGATCAGTCAAATGGATGTTACAGGTGCCTTCCTATATGGAGAAATTGATGAAAAAGTGTATTTAGAATTGCCTGAAGGTGCATATTGTGGTGATAAAAATATTGTTAGATTAAATAAATCTATATATGGGTTAAAAAAATCACCCAAATATTGGAATGACAAATTTAATTCAGTCATTATGAAACAAGGTTTTGTAAAATCAAAAAGTGATTCATGTCTGTACACAAAATGTGAAGGCGACGCCAGAACATATGTTTTACTGTATGTAGACGATTTATTAATATTTGGAAATAATCAAAAGCAGATTTGTGACCTTAAGTCATTATTAAATAATGAATTCAAAATGAAAGATTTGGGATTAGTTTCAAATTTCTTAGGTATTCATGTAAAACAAGATTTAGTTACAGGGATCACTGAACTTAATCAAAAGGAATATTTGGAAAGTGTATTGCAAAAATTTGATATGCAAAATTGTAAAGAAATATGTACACCAATGGATCTGAACTTTAACACTAAAATATTAGAAGATAACAATGATTCTGTGATTGATAAAAACATTGAAAATAAATGTAGAAAAATTATAGGTTGCTTGTCGTATGCTGTATTAGGAACAAGGCCTGATTTGTGTATTGCTGTGTCAATTCTGAGCAGATATCAAAATAATGCAAATAATGTTTTATTAACTGCCTTAAAAAGAGTGTTAAGATATGTAAAACATACAATAAATTACAAACTTGTCTACAAATGTAATAGCAACTTATTAGTGGGATACTGTGATGCAAATTGGGGAGGGGATTTGAAGGATAGAAGGTCGACAACTGGATACTGTTTTAAGTTCGCAGATTGCTTAATTTCATGGTCATCTAAAAAACAGGCCAGTGTCAGTCTATCTTCTACCGAGTCAGAGTATATAGCTATAAGTATGGCTACTAGCGAAGCATGTTGGTTGATTAATTTGCTTAAAGATTTTAATATTGTAAAAGTGTGTCCTGCCACAATATATTGTGACAATCAGAGTGCTATAATGGTAGCGAATACTGAAAGTGTCAAAAGATTAAAACATATTGATATCAGATATCATTTCATAAAAGAGTTGATTAAACGTGGAAAATTAATGTTAAGATATATTAAAACTGAAGACCAAACCGCAGATATGTTCACAAAAGCATTAAATAAAAATTTATTGTTAAGATTTATTAAAAACTGTGGTTTGTATGAATAAATATGTGACTGTAAGGGTGTATTACATTGAGAGGGGGTGTTGGTAGCAATGTAATATTTTTCTATTTTGTTATGTTGGTAACACTCCTCTCCGCACTGTCATGGCCGATATTGTGCAGTGTATAAAAAAAACGTCTGATTAAATAAATAAAAGTCTGCTTTAAGTTAAACTATTGTTTTACTTACATTTCTACAAATTCAAATCAAACGGGATGACTACTACAAGGATTAATCGAAATGGGGCGCGACGGCAGCGGTTCATTCATAAGTAGAGTTCATTAGCACGGTTCTATCTCAGAACCAAAGATGCTTACAAATTTCTTTACTATCTTTAGTTCTTCTTGTGCCGAAGTTTGCAGGGAGTGTAACGACGGGGTTGTTAACACTAAGCTCACCACGGAGAGACGGCTCAACTTGCCTTCAAGAAAACGTTAAAAGAGGGCCTCATACCTCTAATAACATTCAAAAGAACTTGTTGCCAGTCCAGTTACAAACACTTGAGTTATTAGTGTCGTTCGAGAAATAAATAAAAGTACGTATAAAACTATTTATCAAGTCAAATCACTACAAATAGTATTGGTACTGTTTTAGGTTAAGTTAGTTTTTTTATCTAATGAATATTCAAGATTATCTTAAATAGTTGTAATAGCTTATAATTTATTCTGTATACAGTCAACAAAAAAGTGTTCTCGATTCGGGTGCGATCGTACGCAGCTCCGCCGCCGCCGCGGGACCGGTAGGGAGCGGGGGGGGGGGGAGACCCGGGCCGGGAGGGGGGAGGGTCGAGGCTGTACTCGCTACACGCAACTAATGAGAGGTTTTTTACACGAGCGTACTTGCCTGACGTGTAAACTTTACACTCATCTACATAATTGATATTCTAACGCGTTGACATAACAATGCCGCGAATGGCATTGAACCATTTCATGCAAGATTAACTACTATCTCGGCAAAGCAAACACAACATTTATGCAGTCTTCATGAGCCTGATGTTTATTAATTTGCTATAAATGTCAGTACAAACCCACAAGAAAATCCATCCCTCGATTGTTTTATTTTCAGGAAGCCGAGTTTTTTTCCTAAGTGTCGCTATAATCTCTGCTGGTAGTGTGCGCCTGCGACGACGAGCCAGTTCACTCGGCTCCGGCTGTCACTATACTATCGTCGCCGGTGATTATTTTGACAAGATCGTAACGCTCTCTCGCGTCGAGATATTCCAATACACACGAAGTACCCAATTATATTCTCATTGTGTATTCCAATAAGCCTTAAAAAATATATAAACCCTATATTTTTAGGTATAGTCACAATCTGGGTATGTCTTGTTATTTCCACGTACAAAGGGGCAATACATTCAATGTATAGAATCGCTACAGTGTACAGCTGCGAGAGCCGGTGTCGAGTTACATTACAAGCGATCTGACCCGCCGCCCGCGCCCGCTCCGCGCTGCCCTAAGGCGGCCGATTATCGTCCAAGCCGAATCATACAGTCAGTAAAAAACAAATAAGAAAAACCTAAAACACACAATCACAACAGGACGCCCATCATCCGTAACTATATATTGCGTGACTTTATCGCAACCCGCCCAGCACAGTTGTGATTTCGACAATAGTTCTTTCATATGACAAACGTCTAGTCACAATAATAACAAATACCCGTTACCAACCCCCAACCCCTGACGACAGTTGCCAAGGCGAGTGAGTGGCTTCATTGTATGTTCCCCAATACAGCATAATATATACATCCTGCGACTAAATAAGATTATCGTCTGAAGATCACCAATGTAATAAATTAATCCCCTTAGCCGTATCCCCGTCAATAACTTTTCAATCCGCAGTGTGAGAAGTCAGGCGGGCTGAGAGTAGGCCGCGGTAGTTTGTTTTTGAAGTATTTGAGTTAGTATCGGAGTCTGAGTTAGACACAGAACATCTGCTCTTTGTTCTCTCGATCATCATATTTACTACATCCTAAATGTTTATTCACGCGCCACATTTGCATGTCACCTTTTACGTCGGCGCATGTCGCCTTTATGCCGAGTTTGTTGTTACTGTAACCTAGATATACATTGTGATTCAGTAATCGCAGCCCGTGCAAATGTTTCTTATCTTTTTAAAATACCTGCAGATTACAAAACATCGACGATGTGAACTGTAAATGCACAGAGAAGCCGTTTCATGTTATGTTATCGGTCACGGCGTCGCTCGTGAGGGCCTCTTCGTTCTGAACTCTTGAATGAGTTTACAATACGAAATACTTAATGCAAACCTGCACTTTCAATGTGCATACATACACATTATGTGCATACAGCTCTCGTCGGTCCACCGCCGCGGCACGATCCAACTTTGTAATGTTCACTCACATCTCTGCACATGCGACTCTCTCCGATTAGCATACTTAACATTATCGGACATGTGTGTGGACGACTGCACTCTTTCTGAAATCACGTGGACCGTGTCGATCGGTCGGTCCCCGGTCTAACATGAGACACCGCGTCACAACAACACGCCAAGTAAGTACTCGTCATATGTCTACTTACCAGTTCCTCGAATCAAGATAAGTCGACAATGAACTCGAGTCGCTGAACCGATGGGCCGCGCGGCGCCGCTCGCGCCCAACTTAAACAATCTACAGGACTCCGATACAAAAGTTGCAATGCAAAAAAACACAGTTCACGCCTCTCTGCTTCCTCAGGTGGCGGTCATCACATAAACCTAGAACCGATAGCGGCTCCGGCGCCTCTCCTAGACTTGGCACCTCGATGGGTTCCAATAAGAGGTCTATCAGAAAAAAAGGAGTAGATCGCGCGTTAGTGGCGCGGCGGGGACGGCACGAGACATAAGGCGCGCGCGGGCGCAGCCGGTCGCAAACTGATCCAACCGGTGTGAAGTGCGGGCGCGCGATCGTGACCGGCCGCCTCCAGCGCCCGCGCCGCCCCCGCCCCGCGCCCCGCGCCCCGCTCGCCGCACACCGCACGCCGCGCCCCGCGCGCCGCACCCCGCGTCTCTTTCCCCGCGACCTTTGCCGGCACCCCCTCTCGCCCGGCACCGCGGTCCACGCCACGCACTGCCGCCGCCGCTGCTCACTTCACGACACTCACCTACACCGGCACCGATTACCACCAGAAATTATCAGAGATGGTTCTGGAACGGGCTCGTAGAATCCACTTTGCTACAAAATAGCCTGGCGACAACCGTCATCGATTAATGAGACTGGCCAATCATGCCATGATTGAGCTCAAAAACAATATTTGCATCACACGATCTATTTGTTACAACCAATGTTCAGCATCCGTGACTTGTCGCGTTACGTCTCATAGGTACATGTAAATAGGTAATTGAAAGTGTTGTAGCGAGCAGACCTCCACAAGACGCCGCCCCTTCCAAAGCTTTATTCATGCAAGATACTTATCCAAACGTTGCTAATTGAAGAACATAATATAATAACAATAGTTGCATTTTCTAAAGTCTATATAAATACATACGGGCTCTATTCGATGCAAAGACCTTATGTATGGATGTCTGTCGTATGACATTAGTGTTAATCAAAGGCAACATTGGTGTCATAACAAAACTTGCATTTTCTACATAACTACAGTATATGAAAATGAAGCAGCACATGTATTGCCCGCTCAGGCCTCTGTGCCCGCACTTGTCTCTCGGTTCAATCAAATTTATTTCCAATCTTAATTTCACTCATGTAACAATTTTTTTTTTACTTTTTAGTTTGATGTATTTTAAAGTTTTTTAGTTGTCTGACGTGATTTTAGCGCTATTTAATTATATTTCATTTTTCACTATTTATTTCGATTTATTATTAAATGATATTAATTAAATGAGTACTTTAGCTGGAAATTCGGTAGACGGTACGCATGCGCAGGCTACGTGGTCTCACTTGCTCTTTCAGACACAGGAATTTCTTTCAATCAGAGGATCCTGATCAGAATTATAAGATAATCTTCTCAAAATATTGTTTTGGCCCCGAATCTTGATATGTGTACAAAGTTACAATTAAATCTGTCCGTTTAATGTGGGTCAAAATCGATCTCGAATGAATCGGTTACATACATACACATTAACGTACCACTAACGCTAATATAAAGCGTGTTAAACCAACATCTTACTATCTAAGTACCACTGCCTAACTCTCATCTCATCTTGGAGGGATCACCTTTTGCCATATGAAGGACCAAGAGTACGCACTTCGCTTCGTATCTGGGAACATTTTTTATACTATGTACTTGTTTAGCTTTTACCGAGGGATCTACGTCGTGAAAATAACCGAGACTATCCTTTATTAAAATTAAATCTTTATAACTCTATTTAAATTTGCGCTATACCATGTCCAAATATTCACTTCACGACGATGGTAATGGAAGGTTTCTACAATACATCTGTAAAAATTGCATGACACAAGAAAAATTGTTTTTTTTTTTATTTTACGTCTATGTAAAATGTAATGTACAGAGTACATACCCGACTATGTACATTTTATTACTACTTGCTGTTAGTCTTCTAATGATGAACAAATAAATAAACAGTAATTTTAATTTAAGTAATGAGAAGGTGAAGAAAATGGAATGACAAATATATAGTGCTAAAATCACACAACATCTTCCATACGGTGATTCGGCATCGAGGTATGAAGCTAGTGTTACGGATGTTAAACAACAAAAAAATCATCAATGTGTCGGGTTCTTTTGACAGTTTTCTAGGAATGATTTAATTAACTATTGTTGTATATAAGGTATATTTTCAATGAAACAGGAACTAAACTTTGGGTGTGAGTATTTTTGGTGGGAAGTGCACTGTAGGCCAGGGAATCTGATATTGTGACAGAGCTTTCTTGTGAACGGTCTATAATCACACTGTAATTAATATCGGAAGCCGACCAACGCGCCCAAAACAACTGTTGGCTTCTAGTTCATGAAGTAAGTGCTCTTGTCTATGACATTTCATAGATAGACGTAGCCATTACTCTCCTACCACCTCCACGTACGAGGTCGTGTACAACCTACGCTGTTGCTGTTTTTTAACTTGACTGACACGCAGCAGCGTGTGCAAGTTAAAAAACAAGAACAAGCGACGCAGCAGCCGTGTGTTTTACACGAGTCGTCTAAAGGCACGCCGTAACGCCAGTCGCCAAATCGTCACGTTACGCTATATGTTGGTGAGCGGTGGCGCGGGTGGCGGTGCGGGGGCGGGGGGCGGTTGATGGCGGTTATCAGGAGACATTGAGATATCTCTATCAACGATAATCGGTCAGCGGCTCCAACTACGCGCAGTTTTCGATCTCCGCCTTAGGCGATTGCTTTTTATTTATCACAAACTACATCAATTCGGTTCGTCATCATTTTCCGGACCTTGTACCTACATTGTCTAAGTTTCGACTAGTATTATATCGATGTTTTATAGTAATAGCCTCACAATTTGTTTAGCCAAATATATAGAGAGTAATGTTAATGTTACAGGTGTATCAGACGTACCCAGCCAGCGTCGCTCGGCATGGCGGTACACGGTTGCCTCAGCTCGGCTGCGTGAGTCGTTACTTAAAAATGTGCCGGCAAATGTGCTGAAGGACAAGGTTTTCATGAACCAAATATTTCTTGGTTCCAACGGCCAGTAATGTCAAATCTAACAGTTAATAAATGTAGTGTTACCTTTTAGCTGAAATAATTTAGGCTTTGATGAACGTAATACAATAATACAAAATAATATTAATATAGATATAATAGTATATGCTTAGGCCCTGTGATCTGTTGATCGTCATGGCGAACGCAAGACGAATCGGGAATTGAATTCGTTTAAACTCAAAGGGAATATCCGTTGGGATCATCGGAATCCTTAGAATAAGAACTTCCTCATCTTCAAATTTTCCTTTAAGTATCGGCGCGTGAATCACCTTGCTCATCAGTATTCCTATCAACAAACGCGTTCCATTGCACAATTATGGTTGCATGATAACTACCGAGCCAACCTTTAGTTGTAAATTGCGCGGTGATAAACCAGGTGGTAAAATTCAAGGAGTTTAAAAATTCAGTTGGATAATTAGTGGCTTCTTCTTTGTTTGTTACACAGTCGATAGATTTGAATAAATACAGCGTACCAATGATTTGATTTTGAATTATAATATTATGGTCATCTATATTTTTATTTTTAGCGGCCAAAATTGCTCGCTTACTTAACTGTTTAGTATTTTTGTGGTTAGCAATGCTATCCGGGAATACTTTGTTGATAAGCTCGTTCTTTGGTGAGACGAAATTGAAAAAAATTGAAGAAAATAAAATCAGACAGCTCGATTCGTCAACAGGAACACGGCCATTACCGATAGTCAGCAATTGTTTCGAATAATTATCAGCAGATAGATCGTTCAACAATGCAACTCTCATATTTACAGACAGTTGAAGTTTCTTTACATATCGCCACAGATCTGATGTTTTCAGGCAAGCGTTTATTTCTTCGGCAGCAGTAGATCTTGGAATGACTAGTGGTGTTTGTTGGAAGTCGCCAGATAACAAAATCATTGCACCATTTGTCCATTGTACGCCATTGTACATTCGTCCCATATGATGATTTTTGATGCTACTAAAACATTAGCCAGTGCGAAGTGTTTCGAAATGTTACATGTCGGTTGATCAGTGGTTTGAAGGTTTAATGCCAATTTTAATGATTGAGCCACACAGCACCATAGTGGCCGCTATGCCAGAAAAAGCAATCGCTATCGCGATTTCGGATCTCGCACATATAGTTGATAAATCAACGACAGTAGCTATGTCCTCCCAGTTTCCCCGGGGCATCCAAAAAAATAAGCCACCATCATCAATTGAACTATTATAGACTTATCTCTGCTTAGGATTCAACAGTGGTAAATTTGTTTAAACTAATCCATAGTTCATGTAGATCATATTAACGTTCACGTTCCAATTCTCTTTTAAATTCGTCATTCATTTCGGGATCTGGCGCTGGTATTCCTCACCTAACTAACGAACAGCCGCACATGACACAATGCCCGACTCCCTTGGGGGAGAGCCGGGCATCTTTTGAAGATTTTCTCCTCGAAAAAAAAAAAAAAAAAAAAAA
>JACJUM010002279.1:14762441-14779308 GCA_020976665.1 Heortia vitessoides | reverse complement strand
GGCGCCGGCGGCGGCGACGCGCTGTGGCTCGACACCGACTCCGCCGAGCTGCTGCTGGAGCGGCCCGCGCCTGCGAACGAACCGTGCCTTCACTCATCCGCGGGATCGACTCTTAGACAATCCACGTAGCTTTTGTAGCAATACCGACCGGTGGCGAGCGGGTGCGCAAAGTGGTGCAGCAGCTGATGGTGGTGCGGCGAATAACGCGCGCGCTCCGGTCCCAGCGCGCCTATGCCGCCCATGCTGCCCATGCTGCCCACGCTACCCATGCCACCGGCGCACACGCTTATACCCTGTAATTAAAAACACTGTTTGAATTTGGATACGTCGCGCCCGGAGCCGAGGCTGGTGTCGGATGAGACGATTTAACCGGTCGAAAGCTAAGACAACTTGTATATTTGTAAAAAAAATTAAGTTATCGGCGGTCGGTTTAAGCGGTCAATACATTTTCAAATTTTTCCTCACATGTCACAAGTGTTTTGAAACAATAAAAAATCGTTCGATGTTCCCAGTGACATATGTAAAAGACTAATGCAGTTTCACGAAAACTTTGACACGAGTATTACATACACATCGGTTGCCCCAATATACAATTCTCATTGCCTTAACATTCGGAATATAAATAGATTTTCTTAAAATTAAAACTTACGAGCTCATTGCGGGCGGAGACAGGGATAGAGGTCGGGGATGTCCTGTTGACAAACAAAAGAACGTAAATACAATGATCAACCCGAACTCCTCAAGGGTGCGCGCGATCATCACTATTACAAATACAAGAAATCGGGGAGCCGCTACGTCCATAAAACACTAGCTGTCGAGGTACCCTACAACGACCGAGTCCCACATAACAACATCGAACACACAATACGCACCCTGCGATAACGAAGCCAGACAGGCAGATGATCATTATGACACGAGACAAGAGCGCGCTCGCGCTCGCGCACGGACACGACTCGACACGACTCGACACGACTCGACACGACGCGCAACGAGCGCGGCGCGAATGCGGCGGACTGCGGCTGGCGGCCGGCGCGCCTCTATATAAGTACCCGCGGCGGGCGGCGTGATTGGCGCGCGCCGCCAGATGCGCGCACACCTGTCGCCCCCCGCCGCCCGCTGCACCCCGCTGCACCCTGGCCTATCTCCGAGCGTCACTCAGGATGCCCGTCGACTGCTGAAGAGATCGTGCTGTTCCTACTCTATCTGTAGCTTTCTGCCCGGACCGAGTCGGCCTAGTATTTGCTCGATATCTCACCCCCGAGGATCTTTTGTTATTCCGTAAAAATTTCGAAAGCGTGCAAAAATTTATGCCAGTTCCGTAAGGAGAAATAAAATGCCAGATCTATCCCGCGGGTACACGTTTTTGGGATAATAAGTAGTTTACGCGTCACTCCAGGCTATTGATAATCTCTGAGCCAAATTTCTTCCAAACCTGTTCAGCCGTTCCGGCGTAAAAAAGAAACAAACACATCCATTCACAAACTTTCACGTTTGTAACATTAGTAAGGATTTATATGCTCCATGCAAGAGATCTACTACAACGACAAAATATAAATAAGTTTAGAAACCTACATTTTTTTAAATTATTGAATAGTTTCCGCCGCTCTACAACTAACACTGAAAGAGCTTATTCTAAATAACGAATAGCCAATATATGACAACCGATAAACATGTCCATCAAAACAATGTAACGATGTACTTCTAAGTTATTACAGCCAAAATAGTCAAATCCAACACCTCAGATTCGTAACCGAGTTAACCAGATCAACAAGCAGGTTGTCACCCGCGACTGTTCCAATGGTCCTAATTACGGGTACCTAGTCATGAGACTGTCGCGAAAGTAAATCTAGCACTTAACAATACACGGCCTTCGCGCCGCAGTCCGAACGTCATCTCGCGCCACGCCCTTACTCGGCCGTCGATCGGTTCTCCACATCTGAAGTCGACGCTGCAGCCGCCTGCAAGCCACGTCTCAATCCACGAGAGAGATGTCATGCAGGCGCGAGGCCGGCCGCAGCAGGCGAGGCGCGCGGCCGGCGGGTGCGCATTCCGCGGCGCAGCTGGCGCGCGCGCATTCTTATCTCCTGCGCCTCTAAGGATTCGCGCTCCGTGCGCCCGCCACGATCTCGCTCGACACATTCTACGGTTGCCCACTGCACGAGTTCCCCAACATTCAGCCGAATGACCGCACTAACTAATAGAAAAACTTCTTCCACAACTTAAACATAAAGAAAGCTTCTTTGATTTACGATCATTTTTCTTAAGTTTGTCTTTGTCGTTTTATTGCCAAAGCCACTAGATGTCAAGACTCACGGTTGTGACATTTTATGGAAAAATATTATTGTGATATGTTTCGCATCAATAGTATTTATTTGGATTTAGTTGTAAAAGGACCTGAAGTCAAGGCTTTAAATGTTGTTTATTTCACTATTACAGGTAAAGTAATATTTTGTTGTATATAAGAACTTCATGTTATTGTTTAAATGTAAATAAAATGCATTTTGTAAATAATTCTTTTACTATCACAGAGAAACGCAATTACGTCTTTATTACATTTATGCCAGTTATTGGAATAATATAATTTTATGATTTATAGAAAATGAATAATATTATAAGATCGTCTATACACACTAACCAGAGGACAGATTCGATTGTTTTGTTTGTTTACGCTATATTGTTTTAGTGCTTGACCGATTTTATGAATTCTTCCGCCGTTAACTAACTAATTTTCAAAGTAATTCCCAACCTAAATTAAAACAATGTGAGCGAGATAAAACGTACGTCGTACGAGCAACTTACGTTTCCCCAGGAACTTAATTTCAAATGTCAATATTTTCGAAACGACAGAACAAAATTAGAAGGCTAACTGAGAAATGCCCCCAAAAAGTAATGATTTCAAACTCAACGCGAACGAAGCCCCGCCACACCTGTCACCGAATTAAATATTAATGGCAGACTATATTCTACCTAACAAAGGTGAAAATTGATCCCATGTTCAGAATAGTTTTCTGTAAAACAGCAAATAAATAGATTCAGATCAATGACAAGCTACATGTATTACGTAATATTTGTATGCAGGTCCGTAGGGCGAACGGGATGGCCCCGGGGGCGGTAACACGCTCTACGGGATACTTTTTAGGGATGCACTAGCACAAAACCGGACAGGCAAAGCACTAGTCATGTGTGATTCGTTGCTAAGAGCTGAAGCACTTGGTAAAGACACAGCGGCTATGCTTTAGTATTACAAAATGATCAACGCAGCGCACGATCAGTATTAAAGATTTAAAAAACATTTAGAAAGTTATGCGTATAAGAGCAACACCTTCAATGCGTATACTTTATAGTGATGGTATTGATAGCTATGATTCGGCTATGTTTTATCATTTCGCAAGATATGCCGCGGACGGCCGCGCAACTGGCTCCTTGAATCCTCCTAGCTCTTATAAAAATACGTTGTTTCTACTAGTTTAAATATGTCATAAACGGTACCGCACGCGAACAATTAATTACGCTGCTGCAGCCGAAGCCGCCACGCGCCGAATAAAAAAGGAGTCCACGCCTGCGCCACGAGACTTGCTACGAGATGCGCCCACACCGCGGAGGCTGCGCTCGCCGTTTGTTTTTATTTTATTTTTGTAACTGTTATCTCGGTCATTATTTAGGTAGACTTTTAATTTTGAGACATTTATAGGTCCTCGACCGACCCCAAATATAAATAGCTATATAAATAGCTCTATATTTGTTTAATATAAATCTAGTACTAGTCTTTTTCTGTACTTGTTTTCATAAAAATAAACAGCTGAAGCAGTCAGTCAGGGACAAAATTTGAGACTGCAATAAGTTCAGTGTACTTTTAATTTAATAGAATCGATGAGATTTTTAACATGTATCGAAAGGAAAAATTCACAGTTAACATCATTTCATATGTTTTCAACATATATTAAATTTGCAAGTCATTTGAGACTCTACAAGTACAATAAGTAAGTAGCGAATTATGTATTTTCAATTAAGAAAATGAAGTCCAATGTTATCACAAGTCTGTTTTGGTGGAGCGTGATACGCGGAATCGAATCGGCCGTGACCCTTTCAGTACAAGGTCGGCCGGAGTTGGAGGCGTGTCGCGCTTTGTCAGTCATTGTTGACCCACTTCGAGAAAAAGTGCAATGCATGCGCTTATCAGCAGCGAAACCCTAACGAGCGGCAAATCGGGTTCAGCCTTTGCCTGCGATCAGGTAATGCGATACGAAAAGGTAGTGGGTACGGGTCCAATGTATTGTTTTACATTGTTATCTGCGGAGTAGTACGGGCGGGAGAGGGTGGGGCGGGGGGCTGCGGAGCACCCGTGGCCCGTAATGAGGTGCGCCGACTCGTTTTGGTTTTTGTGTAGTTTTTGCCGGGACCAGCTGCCGGGTCGCGGACACATGCAGCCTCGCTCCTTCGCATTATCTTATTGCGCCCTTCCACGGCGAAGGTATTGTCGATACATCCGTTCTGATTCCCCTCTTGAGATCGACGGATTAAGGGTTTTATTTTTTGCTGACATTACAAGAGAAGGGACGAGCTTTTTGTATGATCTCATTCAGTCTCAGCTAGTTTGTTTTATTCATGAATACCCAAATTGCTGACGGAGCCGTTACGTTTGCGACAGGTCTACTTCATCATGCATTTCAATGAAATAATTCATAGAATTAAAACAAAAGGTATAATTTATTGACGAAAGTTAATAAATAAACGTTTTCAATATGATTCGTAACAAACTTAAAAAAACACAAACCTTGGCCCTTTCATTTCTTTTTACGTACGGATTTTTCTTCTTTTAATACAAATATAATTATATTCAAAGTGTAATATTATATATTCAAAGTAAAAATGTAGCTTCTTGATGGACAGGAACAATCCTGTTTGCGAGACCGCCAGACAGTGAAGGGTCCGCTTCTCGCAAAATGTTCTTTGCGCTGGAATCTCCCGATTCCCGAGAACTCGAAAAATCTGTCTTATGATATTTATCACAACGCCGGTTAATGTTGAGTACATTACCCAGAGTTACGCTTAATTTTACTTTTATTGAGCCACCCACGTTTTCTTGTGTTACACAATAAGAATTATCAAATTCCTAACAAAAGAGTGCGTTAAATTATCCAAAAATGGTGATCGTATTCACGCAACACAAAATCCATCGTATGCAACAATCGGAATCTCAATAAAAGAAGACTTATAGTGAGTGTATCGGAACATCTGCACAGTGCGAGGCGGCGTCCTCCCCGGGGAAAAAAGTCTGTATCGTAGTGAGCGCAAGGGCGGGTTTGGGTTGGCGGTGGCGGGCAGCGGCGCCACCTGGCGCGCGTAGATAGCGCACAAGCCCGGGTGGCACCTGGCCGCGCCGCGCCGGTGCCGCACTTGCGCTAATCCACCGGCGCTGTTGTTCGCGGCACGTCACATCATTTCGGTGAATTTATCATGTTGTAAAATTACATTAAATTATAGCGTCCCTTACTGGTACATGTCATTGTTCGTAAAATACGTTCAAGAGGTATTTGCCAAAACGTAAGGAAACTGAATATCCTATTTGTGTGAGATGTTTGAATAGTTAGGTCAAACGATGACTTATTGAATCCACTTTGAAAATATCAGTACAAAACGCAACTTTTATTGGCATCAAGTATGTGTCGAGTGCGCGCGCGCTCCATGTCGTGTTGTGTAGTCGCTGCGCTGGCGTTGTGCAAACTAAGGGCAAGTGTCGCACTCTGTGATGATTGCTATGATTGTGATTACGTATTTGCGAGCAAGCCGCGGCCGGGATTACGTGCCGCGCTTTTTTTGTTTACGCCCTGTCGAGCTCTGTCCGACCGAACGTTCCACGGTTTAAAGTATATAAAAGTATATCTAAGATACCCACTCTATATATTAAAAAAAACTAAAAAAACATTATTTTTACTATGTTATAAAAAAGTATTTTTAGTTTGATGTATTTTTAAATCGTGTTTTTAGTTTTTCTTAAACTACATTTTATTTTTCACTTTCTAGTTCGATTTACTGTTGAATAATATAAACTAGAGTACTTAAGCTGAAAATTAGGTAGACGGTGCGCTTGCGCAGGCTGCGTGGTCTCACTTGCTCTTACATAGAGGAATTTTAGGAGAGGAGAACGAGGTAATCTTATCGAAAAATTATATTGGCACCGAATCTTGCGGTTTCAATTAAATCTAGCCGTCAAAAATAGGCCAAAATTACTTCGTATGAGTCGGTCACAACCATACATACAACTGAAGCTAATATAAAGCGTATAATGAAAGGAGCGGACTGTCCGACATATCAACGCAGGGCCATGTAGTTTTATAATGTTGGGGCATGAGGCCGTGAGGTACCGGCAGAGTTGAATAGTACCTCCCCGTACCAGGAGTCGTAAGAGGCGACTAAGGTACCAGAACCAAAAGATGGCGGTGTATCTATCTGAAACAATGCAGCTCAAATGCACAGGGTGGAGGTGTTCAGTAGCATGTCGCGAAAGCTACGCTCTGCGATTGCCAATACGCTTGCTCAGCGCGGAAATTAGGGGCAAAACTCCCCCTTCTTTGGGGAGGCCTATCTTGCCTTCCAATGGCTGGTATGATGATGATTTGATGAATGTTGGGAAACATTATGAAAGGTTTTTCGAAAATTCGCCCCCTAAAGGGGTATAACGGGGGTGCAAAGTTAGTATGAAAGTTTCACAATTATACGTGGGTAAAGCCGCGGGGCACTGATAGTAAAATTATAAAGAGTTGTTATTTCTAATACATAGAGAAATCTCATTTTGGTGTCATTAAAGTAGACATACGTAGTAAATAAATGATGGTTATTTTAGTATCCGCTCCAGTAGACATGACATTGACATGAAGTGCGAATCTCAGCACCGGCGAGGGCGCCGGGCCGCGCTGTTACTTCTTCGCGCTATATATAAACCGTACCCCGCACACTGTTCATTGTTTCGTGTCGGTTCTGTTCAACGGCCGCGCGCGGAGGCTCAGAACTGGATTTTGTGTATATCGGAAAACTAACAATGCATATGATACATATCATACATTTGCTATGGGAACAATACTTAATAATACTCGTACTAACGCTGGAGAGACCCACATCTCCCCAGAGGTCTAAAACTAGGCGCATTTATGTATAGCGGTGTCCTTAAAAGGCCTACTCCACTGGGACATATTACTAGAAATCAATCAATAATAATTACCAGAAAAGAATAACAAATATTTTTTTAAATCAAGCTTATATTAAATGCGCTCAAAGAAAAAACATTTTTCTTATAACTCATAACGTGATTAAACCTTGTATGTATGTTTATTAATAAAAACTTGTCGCGCTTTAAGTATCTATCTTATCTTATATTTCCATCCAATTATGTAAGTATAAGTATATCTTATCTTATATTTACATCCAATTATGTAAGTATAAGTATATCTTATATTATATTTACATCCAATTATTTAAATTGCTTGTTTATCTGTCAAGTAAATCTCAAAAAACCTTGTAGCGATGTCAAAGAAAGCAACGTTTTCATCGTCATTCTTCGATGCTCCAGAAATAATGATCAGTAGTTGCCTTGGGGTCTCTTGGTCTTGTTTTTCGAAAGTAGAAGAGTTTTGATTTCTTTAATTACATTTGAATAGAAATGATTTTTTTCTCTTGACCGCAAAAAAATCTTGAATGATGCTCTCAGCTGCTTCTACAGACCACCTATCGATGAAACACGCGGCAGCGTGTCAGCCAAGTTCAAAAAAAGATGACCTATAGATCAAAATACTTACCCACTGCCAGATGACCTTCTAAAGCTGAAATTTAGCATTAAGCTTGGTTATTACGTGTATAGAAAGAAAAAAATTAGAAAATATTGAATTTTTACGATTTGATTTTTTTTCAAACACCTTTTTTTATTAATACCTAGCGCCATTGAAATTATAATAGCAACAAACACTTTTTCTTTCGATTGATTTAGATTGTATCGTCGCTTTGTTTCTCAGATTATGATCTGATAAAGCGTTTTACCGACTAAGGTATAACTGTTGCCTTATAAATAATTATTTTGCTTAGTCGGCAAAAGCATTTCAAGGGTACAAAAAAATATAGAAAATAACACGGAAAAAACAATTCTACCCTGTAAACGGAAAAAAATACAGTAGTTTAACTAAGACCATTTCGTGTTAATTAAAATATTTTTTTTTACGAACAATTTATGTATAAAAAGTAATGATATCCAATCAAAAACATAAGAGTGAAAAGGGGGCCTAGTTCAAATGCGTGGTTGTCGACTTTTTCGACAGAAGAATTTTATTTATTTATTTAACTTTATTGCACAAAATATTACAAAATGTACAAATGGCGGACTTAATGCTAGTTGGCATTATCTCCCAGTCAACCATTATACGAAACAGAAAAAAATAGATAAACTTAAAAAAATATCATAAAACTAAATATAAATTTCAATATTATCTACAGAACTTGGCACCCATTTATATATCAATTCTTTAATCGGAAAAGTCGATAACACATTTAAACTTGGCCCCCTCTTTACATTTATGTTTTTGATGAGATTGGAACGATATCGTAATTATCAATTATATATTCCATGAAGTACACTTGTGTGCACACTTGTTGCGTATTATGCCGTTTATACAATATCACACACGAAAACAAAGTTTCTTCTGCGATACGTGTATTATAAAGATATCCCGTAAGTCTCCAAATAATGAAAAAATAATAAACGTGCTTCTCACTCCCGGAAGCAAAAGCAGACGTGGCCACATCTAAAAAAAATTCAGCGTGTGTATGCCTTGGTGTCACTGGTAGCACGTAAAGCGATAGACCAAGCTATGACGTAATACCGATTCAAGCAATGATGCAAGATGCCAAGGATATAAAGGCAAATAGAAGGCTAGAGCTCCGTGCGTCGGTGCACCCGGAGGTGTGTCGGGTGGTGTTACCACTTTTTAGAAATACGGTATTCTTTAGGGAGGAATAGCCCACGTTAAGTCTAATGTAACATTTCATCGGAGTAAACGTGAACTAGCAACAAGAAAAATAATAACAAATAAAAAAGGTACTGCAACTTGTGTATATCTTTGAAATATTGCTATTAATAAATCTGTATGTTGTCTGTATGTGTGTTCAAGCAATAAAAAGTGCTACTATTAAATTTCGAAATGCAAAATAAATTGTTAAGTTTTTTATGATTCGGGCGTTAGTTTGAGACGCGCAAGCCCGCCTGCTGTGCGCGTGTGTGGTGAAAACGTACATTACTTTATTTTTTATATTTAGTTTACCCATTAGTCTTATTGTCGAACACTTCACACAGCCTCAATAATATTATATTTTTTCTCCACACAAAGGTTCTCTGGAAGCGATCGCTCTATGCTACGCGACGAGGCTGCCCATTACAATGTTGACTGAATGTGATACATTTTTCTATACTTTTAGGTGTATGACATATATATAATAAATAATATTATTTATTATTTTTAACTTAAGACTTAAGACGAGAGCAGACACAGTGATTGTTTTCTCAGACAAGTAGAAAATAAAACAGAGAGTATGTTGGTAGTGAGAGTTACTAGCGTCTATGTCAAAAAGAACATCACGTCACACAGAGGTCATTTATAATTTTGCTTGATTTTTAAAAAGATTCCAATTGTTTTAAAGTTATAGAAAAATCAATGAACTTTATGTGTAAACAACTTCAAGACTTAGACACCAACATTAAAAACCTTAAGCACGACTACAAGAAACTAAAATAGAAATAGCTTCCTTAAATGAGAGAACTAAACATCTGGCAAGAAACACGACAAAAAACTATCGAAATCAGAAATGTAACCAAGCTACAAAATTAATCGATAAACAACTGTATAATATGATTATTTCCTTATCGAAAACCTTAAATATGAATATCTCAAGTAGTGACATAAAGGATGTTACAAGGGGTCCCAGTAAAAAAGAAAGTAAACAATCTGCACTAATGATTGAATTTCAAACTTCCTTAACTAAAACCGAAATGCTTCTTTCTTTTTTGTTATTGTTATTATGTAACCTAAGCAGTAATTCTGCGTACATTACATGCAGTGTCTTTATCCACTAATTAACATATACACTTTACAAAAACACTATACATGCGATACGCATCATACCGCAACAATTATATTTAGAAGTAATTATATTCAGCAAATATAATTACTTCTGTTAATGCAATTTTTAACACGACAATTGAGTTGGAAAACCAAGCCCTTGCCAAGTTTATTATAATAATATTTATTAAAGAATAGATATACACGACCATTTTATCACTGCTTTGGATAACACTGAATTTACCACGGCATATATATATATATATATATATATATATATATATATATATACGCCTGATATGTTGCAACCAATAATAATAATCAAACAGTACAAACAAAAGCTGACCTGAAATTTCAATGAATTTGACATTTTACTAAAAAGACTTGATTTTATTCCGGATATAATTACTCTCACTTAATGTTAGCTTCCAAGTGACGAAACACTTCCTGTACTAGAAACTTATTCCCCATTAAAACATAACTACAAAAAATTTACATAACCATAATGATGGTTGTTTTCCTCAACCATAAACTAAATACACATACATACGAACCAGATATATCAGATGCTAATTTTTTTGTTACTATTTTGAATAACAATGTTGCTATTATATTTATCTATAGATCACAAACTCACACACTCGTAGAACCTTTCATAAATACTTTAGAGACACTTCTGCATACTCGAAATAGATATTCAAACATCAATTACAGCCAAATGACATGTGATCTCAAGGAATTAAATTTGTTATCAATCTTCCAAACGAATGATCCTAAACAGGCTATCAACAATCTAATTACTATAATAAGCAATATAATAGTACAAAATACAGAATATAAAACATATTTTAAGTACAGAACTCCATGGAAACCATTGATAACAAATGGTTTGTAAGAGGTGTAAAAACTTAAGAAATTGCCAAAGAATTAAATTCTTAAAAATATTTTGCAATAGATACCGAAATTATCTTGCTGAAATCATAACAAAAGCTAAAATTAGTTATTAAAAAGCACAATTTCAATTCGCTAGCTCTACTAGAGTAAAAAAAACTTGGGAAGTCACAAATAAAATAACACGTTACAAAACAGTGAAACAGAGTTACTCTGACTTCTTGATTATCAAAGACCATCCCATCTGTGGATGACATAAACAAGTACTTCTGTGAAATAGGAAAGACACTGGCAAATAAAAGAAGAATTACGATCACAAAATACTACTCCCTTAATAAAATCTAAAACAGAAAGTTCTTTTGTATTACTGAACACTGATTGCAAAGAGGTTAAAGGAATTATAAACAGGCTCAAATTTAATTGTGCCCCTGGTTAGGATAACATTTCTAAAAAAATATTAAAAGATAATGCATTGACATAGGTCCTACTGATTACGCATATATCTAATATATGTTTTGCATCTTTTACTATACCAATAGCACTTGAACTTTCAAGAATTATACCAATACACAAAACAGGTGACCTTAAACTTTGCAAAATTACCGACCAATATCTTTAGCAAATTCTTTATCAAAAATTGCAGAAAAACTGAATAATAACAAGCTTGTTAAATATCATAAGGACAAAAATCTTCTCTCGCCAAATCAGTTTGGTTCTAGGGAAGGAAGATCGACTAGTATGAGGTATATAAGCTCACTAATTTCTTGGTCAGTGAACTGAAATATGGAAAATTATGTATTGGAATATTCCTTGACCTTGCAAAAGCCTTTGATACCGTATCCATTCCTCTTCTACTTCGGAGACTTGAGTCTGTTGGCGCAAGAGGGGAACAACTCAATCAAAAGTTAAATTCAAAAGGTTATCTGAGCCATAGACAACAAACAGTTAAAATAAGTAGCTTTATAAGTGAAACCTGTGAAGTAATATATAGGGTACCTAAAGGAGTGTGTTGGGACCTACGTTATTTATCTAGATGATATTAACGAAATAATTTATGCTACCCTGAAAAATGGTGGAATAATTGCATTTGCAGATAATACTGCTCTAGTATATAGTGATAGTAACTGGGATGTTGTCATTGCAAACACCCAAATTGGCTTTACTGACATACAACGAAAATTTTTTTTTACTTTTTCGATTACTAAAAAAAACTACCGCCTACAAATTCTTTGCATCTCTTTTCCCACCGGAAAAATAGTACTTGTGATTGTCCGTAATTAGAAAATGTTTCAATATATAAATATCTTGGCATTAGATTCTTTTTTAACTCTTAACCCTCACATAAATATTTTAACGCAAAGAATTCGGAAATAACTCGCCGTTTTTAGAAATATAAGACATATAGCTACAGAAAAACATTGAAAAACATACGTAACTCTATGTATATAAATATTTTTACTACTAACTACTATTTAACGGAAAAAGTTTATAATCGAAGAGCACGGCTTTCGTACCCTAATGGCCTAAAAGCTACAGAACATTTCGTAACGATTATTAAAATAAACATCGTAGAAAAGACATAGCATTGTGTATATTCATAGATTTAATGAAAGCTTTTGATACTGTACGATCTTCGATACTGAGTGATAGATGATAATAAAAGTCTTTAATGTGAAAAATATCATGCGCGACGTGAAAGATAATCGATTACGGATTGAACAATAGAATTACCTAAAATATGCCTGTGGCGTACAATGCTTGCGAGACAAAAATGTACGCGCTTACTCGCACAGAAGGTAACGTCATGAAAGACTGCGTTTGGAACTACATAATTGATGATTGTCACGATTGATGTTGGCATTGATGGCACGGCCTACTAAATGTTTAAATCGTATCTTCAAAACAAACGTCAGATTGTCAAATGACTTTGTAAGTAGCTCTCAGAAAATCACGTTCAGTATACCTCAAGGTTCTATACTGGGCCCACTATTATTTTTGATATACGTAAACAACATTAGCAAGGATAGGATTAACGGGCAATATAACACTTTATGGTGACGATGCTTGCATTTCTATTTCGGCTAATCAGTTCAGAAACTTATTACCATAGCTTAAAGAGACTTGGGTGTGTTAAGCGAATGGAGGATCCTTCACAATCTGATAACTATAAACACGTCTAAACATGTCCTACATGATTTTGTTCCATTAACAATGAAAAATTAACTGATTAAACGATCCAGTCGTGAGAAACACCTGCGACTATACATGATGACAAATTAACACGGACGCCGCACATCGACCTTGTGCGAGGTAGGTTTCCATCTTTGGTACGAGCACACTGTGTACCACGAAACATTAAATTGACTTAAACGAGATTATGGAGATTTGAGGCTCAGCTCAACTACTCACCCAATTACCTTAATTCATTGCAGATATCCTATCTTCCTCAATCTACCTCAATTATACAAATTCAACAATTGCAACTTAGCATAAAAAGTAGTTAGAATAGTATATATAAAAGGCAACTTCACAATCTCCGAACCGAAAATAAAGTACTATTATCGGCGCCTAGAACCCCTTATGGAAAAAAGACTGTACTGTTTGGGAGGTTCAATAAACTACCAAACACCATAAAAGAGTGTGAAAACATATATTTAAGACTAAGCTAAAATTGTATTTAAAGTCGAGTACCGGCTAATTATTATTTTTACAAAGTACGATAAATTCTATATTTTTTGTCAACGAAATATAACTTCGTATGGGAATAAAGATTTTTGAACTTAATAATATTCTCTTGGGTCTACGGTGAAATACTGTCGGTGCCGAGGCGACCAACAAAAAACAATCTGCGGAAGAGTTCTTTTAAATATCTACACTGATGCACCCGCAGGCGGCCCTCAGATACTTTTTAATCCAGAGGTTTAAAGTATAATCGAAAACGTCTAGTCTCGAACGATTCTCAGTCGGTTCCCTCGCTGCCCGGCTGTTTTGTCGACAAAAAACAGCCGCGAATGGTATAAATACTTACATTAACATCGAAACTCATCGCCCAGCTCACTCCGGAACGGGCGGGCGAGTAGGCGACAGGGGGTCAGTCGTCAAAATATTATCTTGGATGATTTAACGTGGTGTTGGGACAATTAAAGAACTGGCACTCACCTGAGTATGCCGTTGTGTGCGAGCGCGGGGTGTGCGGAGTGTACGGAGTGGGAGGGGAGGACGGGCAGCGCGGCGTGCGCGGGGGGCGCGGGGGGGGCGGGCGCGCCCGCGGCGCCAGGGGCCCGCGCCGCCGGCCCCGCCCCGTCGAATATCTGTACACGGGCACAAGAGTTAGCGACCGGGCGATATGATTGTACATATTTATTTATTGAACATTTAGTTTTAACTTCCGAACGACAGGGTCTACCCTGAGTCTCCCAGTTGGAGGCTTAAACAGTAAAACGCAATAACTACGAGCAATTTCTTCGAAACCGCACATTCGTATTTTAGTTTTCTCATATAGATCCAAAGGTCGCCCGGAAGAGCGACAAGGTCAAAGACCATTCTCAATTGAAAATGTAATGAAATTACATCATTTTCGTTAGTCTGTACTAGAAGAGGAATAGACGGAATACACCGAGGTCAAGGACAAGGTGAACGTTCATTAATAGGCACACTCGGAAACGTCAGAGGGGTCTCTCGTACTCGTCCCGATCGAATCACGCGAGGGAAGTCAGGAGGGACGCTTCGTAGCGAGCTCCTAGGAGCGACTACCTCGTGGAAGTGGTCGAGCAGGGTCTCCACGATGACGTTGTAGAACTTGAGCTCGAGGATGGAGGCGACGGTCTCGCGCTCGGCGCGCAGCAGCGTGGGCCCGAAGCATACCGCCAAATTCGAAGAGGACATCAGGTTCTTGTCGCTCTTCGCTGCCACCCTGCCACAGAACACACATCGTCAGGAGGGACAGGTGCAGTCGATTCGAACGGCACGCAAAAGGGACCGGGCCTCCTCGCCAAGAACGGCGAGGAGGACCGGCGGAGGGACGGTGAGGGGCAGGGGGCACTCACTTGCAGAGGTGGTCGAGCACGAGGCGCAGCATGTCGTAGTTGTCGCGCGGCAGCGCGCGCACCAGCGCCGCCACGCCGGCCGCGCGCTCGCCGCGCCGCTCGCACTCTGCGCACACGCGCGTCACTCGGTGCGGGGCGGGGCGCGCCCCTCCCGGCACAGGGTGCCAACATTGCGTATATATCATTATTACATTACAATATTGTATTAGCCTCTATTCCCGCCGGTTTTTTATCAGGAGACCCGCGTGATGGATGCCTTCGCGGTTCCCAGATCTATTCGGGGCCGAAATCGTTCAAATTAAAGATATACCTCTTACAAAGGTCATCTGCACTGGTACTTTCCTCTATTTCTACCGACAAATATCAGTCTTCGCAATGCTGTGTTCCGGTTTGAAGGGTAAAAGAGGCAGTGAAATTACTGGGTAATCTTCAGTTAACAAGGTTGTCTACACGCTAGTGACATCTTTGTGATGGCACGAGAGTCTAAAGGCTGCTGTCACGTTTACTTACTGTAAACGGACCGTACGGTTATTTGCTGACCTCGCAACATGAAAAAAAAATACAATTCCGACTCCGCTAGTCGTACGTGTGGCACGACTAATATTGAAAATCCGGAAATCTATTTTATAGAAAAGATCATTCGGGCAAATCGAAAGGGCCTCCGGTTGGCCGATTTAAGATAAGATATTTTTGAGATTCCATTTTCGTGCGGACTCGTGTCGTGCATCATAAGGAGTCGCGATACTCGCGAAAAGACGGAACACTCACTGGCGACGGCGATGAACTGGCGGTGTAACGCGCGCGTGAGCAGCGGGTCGGGCAGCGCGCGCAGGTAGCTCTTGAGTGCCGACGTGAGCGTCTTGCTCTCCACGTCGTCGTCGAAGGGCGCCGAGTGCCGACCCTCGCGCCCCTCCCGTGCCTCCCGCGCGCCCGCTACCAGACGCGCCACGCGCGACGCCACGCCCGCTACGCGGTACAGGCCCTGCTCCTCCAGCCCGCGCGCCTCCAGGGTGGCGATGACGCGCCGCACGAACGCGAACCCCGCCTCGTCCAGGGCGCTCGCCTCGCCCTCGCCGCCCGCCCCCGCCGGCGCTGCACCAACACACGAGGTCACGACTTCGCAGAGGGCAAAGACTCCCTGAGTCGACGACGCGCCTTCGTCGTGTTCTATTTTATCTACGCGCTTTCGTCCCCGCGGGCAGCATCTTTCGTGTCGACTCCGATTCGAATACGACCGATCGTCGGAACGAAAAATATACGGACAAGTCGACGACGGTTACTACGTATAAAAGGACACGTCGAAAACGTCGGCTTTTGATAGATCTTTAATCAAGTGTCTGCTAATTTATATTCGGTTTTTTTATGCAAAATGAGGTAACGGCCGAATAGAATACTCACTCCCATTGCGCCAGATGTCGCAAGATGTGGCAAAAATCCTCCATTCCCGGAGAAGCTCACGTCCAGCGGTGGATTTCCAACGGCCGGTATGATCATAACGATAAAGCGAAATGAAATTTTAATCTGCACTCGAGCGATAGACATAGCCTCGGCCGTGATATACGAGACTCGAAAATTCCACGCGTCATGCGAACGATCAAACGACTCGCGTACCGATAATTCTCGAATCTTTTTTCAAATCGACGAACAGAATCGAGGAAGACGTCGGACGTACCGATCGCCGCTCGAATCGTCGCGACGCGCGCCGTGCCATCGAGCCCGGAGAGGAGGCCGCGGGACGCACCTTTGAGCAGCGGCGCGGCCGGCTCGGGCCCGGCGGGCGCGGGCGCGGCCTCGAGCGCGCGCATCCACGCCGCGCGGTCGCGCTCGGAC
>JACJUM010002279.1:14745981-14762041 GCA_020976665.1 Heortia vitessoides | reverse complement strand
GTGGATCTGGCTGAACGGCGTCAGCGTCAGCGTGCGCGTCGCGCGCTCGTACGTGCAGTACTGCTTGCTCCACGCGGTGCCGAACGCCTCTGCGAACGCGGAGGGACGATATAGATCGGGACCCCGGGTCGCTCCCGGCGACGACTCGAACGGGACTCACTCTTCTCCATGAGGAACAGGTAGCCGGCGCGGGACACGCCGCCGCTCTCCTCCGTCGCCTCCTCCTCCTTGTTCTGTGGAGACGCACGCGCACGTGAACGATCGCGAATCGAAGCTCCGCCCCCGAACTCGACACGCGGGACACGGCGATCGGTGTCAAATGTGCTTTTAAATATTGAACATGTGAGAAAACCGGAGACGCTCACCATCTGGCGGACCTCCATCATCTTCTTCATGAGCGACTCTGTCTGCTTACTCGTCTCTTCGAAGTTGCTCCGGGTCTGCAAACAACATTCAGCTCGAACCGCGCCCGGTGCCCGCAACACCGCACGCATACACGCCACTCTCGCTCGCGCATGCGTCACACGTTACATTATTATTAACGTTATGACATTAGGGAAAAATACGGTTCATGACTTCATCATCTACTTGTTTATGAATTCAACTTTTAGCAATACTTTCATCGCCCAAGTTTATACTAGGTTACGCGATCTTCTCCGAAATACTACGATCGAGTTCTGAACGAGTTTTCAATAGGCGCGTCAGATATGTGACAGGAATCACATTGTGCACCGGGGTATGAGTTGGTATCAAAAATACAATGAACATTTAAAACTCCTTTACGTCATTCTAAAAGATGGCTGTTCAGAGTCAATCGTAATACTCCGGCCAAGTAGACGTCACCACCGAGAATGATTAATTAATTGAACACAGCAAAGTCACTCGGAAGCGATTAGTGTAGATCGGGCATGACACAAACGTGTTGCACACACGCGCAAACACGCGCACACACACGCACACAGGCGGCACACATACTAAAGGGAGGGTGCGCGCCGCCCGCGCACCTACCGGCACACAAACCATACTTTACGCCACGCCAGTCGGCGGCTGCGTCTTCGCCCGCCATTGTCGAGCTACCACATTCTGCAGACATTATGAGACAAACACTCATATTACCAAGTATAGTCATAAAGCTACTTAAATTTCGAAACTTGCTATTTACGATACTCTGGTGGAAACCAGTAGGTATGCGAATTGATCGGGCTGAAGTTATCCCGGCATCTTGTTACACTACACTGATCGAACGATCGAAACGAACGTAGGGTTAGAGTACACAATAATTTGAATCGGTATTAGTTATAGTCACAACTCGTATAATATGTAAGACAATAACATATTGCAATAAATACCCCTCGTATTTATTGCAATATGTTTAAGTTGCCCAGTCGATACATGCCCAGGTGTAGTACTCGTGTGTGTGTTTGGGGGTGGAGAGGCAAAGGGGGGTGAGGTGAGAAAAGCACTCGCCCGCTGTATGCGCAGTTGCAGGTCGCGCACGCTCTGCTCGGCGTCGGCGTGCACGTCGTGCGCGGTGTGGTGGAAGGTCCACCAGCCGAACACGAAGCCCAAGAGTGTCTCCACCAGTTCGAACTTCTTGCGTTCCTGCACCGCCTGCAGCTGGAACACGTATTCCAGCGACGCCTGGCAGAAGTCGCGCTCCGCCATGTCCATCGCCGCGTCAGCCTGCAAGACACACAAAGCTCATGAGCCAGCCACGCGCACGTTGGCAGCGCGCGCCGGGCGCGTCTCATTCTGAGGGCTCACAGTGCGGCGTGTGTCGGAGTGCGCCGGAGGGTGCCGTGAGCCCGCTCACTCAACTGCTTCTTTGACTCATTTAAACGGCACACTGCAATGCGAGGGCTGTTGCTTAGAACTAAAACTAAATAATAATTAGACAATACTCATCACACTCAGCATTTCGAGAAGTCTGCCCTGGACTAGGTCTAGGCGTTATTTATATATATATAAGTGTTATATTTGTTGTCAGATCAAAGTATGAGATGTGAATTTATTTATGCGTTAGCCTGCCTCGACCTCCCGCCGCTCGCCCGTGTGTCCGCGCGCGAGTGTCCGCTCCGCCCCGTCGCAGCGTCGCTCATCCCGCCACATAACCGGCCCTCCTGTATAAACCTAACACTTAACGTTTCAACTTGTATGTCACAAGCTTGTAGTCAAAAGACCACTCGTTTTTGTTTACCTTCATTGCCTTGTCAAGAACGATATCCTAGTTTTGCACTGTATATATCTAAATCGACATAATTCAAAATATAATTACAATCGTGAAATAAATAATAAATTATAAGAAATGCAAACATACATTTAGACAAAATATTATACATGTTAAATTTGTCTGTCTCGAATAAAATAAAGTCTTAAACTAGTTTCACTCGGTTGTGGCTCGGGCAACCTTTACTAGCATAAGCGCATTAGCATTTCAAATTGAAAGCAGCCGCTAAATTGAATGCATTCGTAGACGGAACAGTCGGTTCTTGTTAGTTAACATTAATTATATTCGCGAAGTGATGACTTCTGGTTACCCTTTCGCCGCGAGCGATATGTAAATGCTTCGAGACCTTTTGCCAGGTATGCTGTTGTATTGCTGTCAATGTAGTATAGAAGATTACCTGTGCTGTTTGTTACATCGAGGTCGCTTACCGATGAATTTTTCAAATCTGGAGACTAAATAGTTCGTTTATTTAGAAATGGACAAACGAACTCCTGGACTTAACTATATTATTATAATACACTAGCACCCCGCCCCAGCTCCGCATGGGTGGTTAAACATGTTTGGATGTGCTCAAACTGATTATAGTATTAAAAATCTTGTACCCACGATGTAACTTAGAATGAAAAATCTTTCAGAAAGGAATGTCTTTTATTCAAGTAGACGATTGTACTAACATAACGAAATTAAGATAAGAGGACCCGGCGAAATAATCGATTTCAACTATGTACTCTCCACCGCATCTGCCAAATAACGCCACAGTTAAGCTAAACTGAAACACGCCATAAACGTCTCATCGTTTGCAATATGGAATTTTGATACACGTTTTTAGTTTTACTTTTTATCTTTTTACTGTGTGGTTTTCAATATTTCTCTTTTCTAGATTTCAAACCTTGGATTATATGATTAAAAGTTTAGCCTACGATACTCAGAAATAACATAGTATTTTAATAGTGAAAGAACTATCGAAATCCGTTCAGTACTTTTTTGAGTTTATTCTAGCAAACATGCAAAAACACAACGTTTCCTCTTTGTAATATTAGTGTAGATAGTGAAGATATGTATACCTCCTTGAAGACATTCTCTGGTTTTTTGGTAGAGAGGGATAGCGTGCGCTCCTGTGTCTGACAGAATTTGGCTGTTTTCTTATCGAACTTTTTCTTGCCCTCCTGCAAACAAACAAGCCTGTCAATTGCGGCTCAGACAGTCGTCGGCAACAGGAGCGCGAGCTGCGCGGGGCCGGTCCAAGCCCGAGCCGGGCACAAGTGTGGGCGGCCGATTAATCAGAGACGCCGCGTGAACAAATTATTAGGCGTTCGACACCGATGGGAACGAGCTCGACTGCAATGCACCCCGCGTTTTCCTCGTAAACGTGAATGATGTGTCATTATTTGTGTAAGCGAGCTAAGGCTGAATTTTAAATTGATTTTTTTAATAAATAGAATTGCTTTCTTAATATATAAAATTATTTCTAATTAGTAAATTCCTATCCACCTAGCACGCGAAACCCCGCCGCGCGCATGATGACCGTCACGCCGCGGGCGGGCTGCGACGAGTTGCATGTCGCCGGCTAACTCGCTCACCGCGGCATCACTTAAAAACTATCGCGCGCTAATTGTCTCTTGATAACAGCTCTAAGTAAGACCGCACCCCGCACCCTGCACCCCGCGCCGCGCGCCCCGTGCCCCAGGCCCCGTGCCCCGTGCCATGCGCCCCGCGCCCCGCGCCCCTCGCCCCGTGCCCCGCGCACCTCATCCCTTGCCCCGCGCCCCGCGCGTATCCACGAACATTTTGTTCGGTTTATGTGAGATAGGAGTGTAAGAGTCCGGAGACATTGCAGGGTGCGGAACGGTCCGCCACTGCAGTTTATCGTTAGAAGTGGCGAGCGGGCCGCCGAGGCGGTAGAGGCGGTAGAGGCGGCGCCTGACCTTGACGGCGCCGATGTGCTCCTTGCGAAACCGCTCCAGCGGCTGGATGATCTGCTCGTGCGCGCGCCCCAGCTGTAACAGCGACGTACACACAACTTAATACACTCCATAGGCCTATATACAATGTTTATACACAATTTCTGGGTCTTTACTGCTTCAGGTACGGCAAATTAATATATTTTACAACAAATAAATTCACACAACATCTCATACATATCGAGCTGACTCCAAGATGAGTGGCTCAAAGCACTTGTGTTACAGACATCAGACAACAAACTTAAATACAAATATTCAACACTCAGAACAGACACAGAACAATCATAAATATCATAATATAATATGTATCCTGTTAGTGGGGATCAATCCCTAGCCCTGTCGTGGCACAAAAAAGTTTTAGAACCGTCTGCGCCATCAGGCCTGTCTTAGCGATACTTACTGTCTGTTACGTTTTCAAGGCTTAATCGGTAATCTTATATCTAAAGACGAAAGCACATGACAAAGTATAATTTAATATTTTATTAAAAAAGTAATACAGGGTAGGCATACGGGGTAGGCCCACAAATGGCTAACATCTTATTCGACTAATAGACAATAAGTATTTAAGACAAAGTCCTATAATGAAATCATTAAACACGTAGGATATGCCAGAGTGAAGAACATACACGCCTCAGTTCCGCCAGGAAGTGTGGTAGGCTGTATATTTCTTATCTATATTAATGGCCTAAGTGTGTTTTGTTCGCGGTTGATATCTCCTTGCTTGTCTCGTGTGTCTGGTTTTTTCTCGTACCTCTGTTGTTTCTAAATCAGTAAAATGCACTAACATAAACTGGAAGGAATACACAAACAAAATAATATCTAAATGATCTAAATTCATGCACGCTTTTAGGGAAATAAAGAAAACCACTGACCCATCAACCGCACTTGTTACCTGCGGGCTCATCTTGTGCAGAAATAGTACACACTCAATATCAGTGTTTACTTTAAAAAAAAACTCACAAGAATATTGTTTAACATTGATGTAGTGGACTATTGTAAACCACATTTTCAAAACTCAAGATCTGACGCAAGATCTAACTCTACCTTGCTTATTTAATTTAGAGACTTGTGTACATTTGTACGAAAATGCCCTAAATTCTATACAGAGCGCAAGGATATCCAAAATAAAATAGTATTCGACATAGAAATAGACTCAATCTTCCGACTTCCAGATTAGAAATGCACTCTTCAGAGTCCCTAATCGTAACTGTAAAAATCTACAATAAGTTGCCCAAATCGACTAGAAGCGAAACAAATTAAATACTTTTATCCATAAGCTAAAATCATTCCTTCTTACTACAGGATATTATAATATTCATGAGTAATTTAAAGATGGATTATGAATTCATAAAAATCAAATAAAACTGCAAAAAAGTTGAAAAGATCTCAAATTTCACCGAATTTTATACACGTAGATATATAAAAAATAAGATCTTACTGAATATATAAAACAATTTTAAGTTAAATTACAAGTTTAATTTTAGATATATAATATGTATTATAGTATATTATAACAAGCAATAAGATATCAATTAAGAAGTATAAATATTTTATCTTATAAATATACATTTCTTATCCTCTGTCCTACAAACCTTTACGTTCGGCCCGAGCGGGTCCATGATTGTGTTTGTTTTTGAGTTTCACCAAAAGTCTATGTAACATTGTGGAGTGCAGTAAACGGGTCGTGTTTAGTTCTGTTTTGTCCAAACTAGGCGAGTGCTGTCCACTCGATTGAACCCGAGACGCGACGTGTACACGCCATACAACATTTTTAAGCTACGTACCAAAGTTACAACGGGACGGAGATATAAAAGTAGTCAAAATGCCGGGCGCGGGCCATACCGCGGGTGGAGAGCGAGAACGTTACAAGTATGTAGAGTTATCTCAAAGTAGAACGTTCAAGGATATTCACGAGTCGCACTTGTAAAGTGTAAATAAGTCTCTTGGAAGCGACGACAAAGCATTTGTGTACTCACTCACTCGTCACGCGAGCACACAGAACGCGTCGTCCATTCGCCGGCCGCGCCTGCGCCTACCAGGAACTCGTAATTACAGGCGGCAACGATATGAATACGCTCGTCTCAAGTGCAAACCATATACGACAATAATAGATAATATGAATGTCTCATAGTCGTTTATCGCGATGTACATTTGGTGGTCGATGTTAGGCGGTGGCAGCGTTTTCCAAACGAAGGCACAACTAGGGGTAGCGTGACAGACGGACCCGGACATGCGGCTCGTAACGTGCACGCGCACGTACGGTCGACAAGTCGCCCAACTTAATACTAACCCAACCCCGCCGGACAGACCAGACAATTTTGCCTGACATTTGTGTAAAAAGATCTTGCCTTACATTATTGATAATTTCGTGTTTTATGAATTAATAATTACGCCAAAAAAATGTTTGTAAAATGACACGTAATACTCCCTACAAAAGCCGGACACCGTTTATTTTGGCCGGACACGCAATAAAAAAGCCTAAACCTGTCCGGTTTTATCCGGACGTCTGCCAACGCTAGGCGCACACGACGTTTTGTCGTACCTAAGTAAGCGCCAATAACAACAAATGAACATCTCATTACAAGAAGTCGAGCTAGCTCCAAAACACACTATCACTATAAAAATGTAACATTCTAAAAAAAAGTAGAGATGTGTCTATCGGTGCCAGGTGCTTATTGTTTTGTACATTTAATATAAAGTAATTTAATATAAGTATTCCGTAAAATAACACAATAAGAGATATTGAACAAGATTCTTTAACGGTAAGGTGTAGTAGGCACATATCCATGTAGAGGTAGATCAAGGGGCCGCCGCGCCGCAGACCTGAGGGCGCCGGCCGAGAGGAAGCTGCAATCAAAGTATTTTTGGTCCGTCGTGGGTGAACCAGGCGGTCGGCACCACACGTCCCAACAGCCACCACACGACACAGCGCCCGCCATTTTTACTTGTATCAGCTGCACCAATTTAATAATCTGACTCATCGACACAGATGTCATTTACTCACCAAATTATTAGTAAAGAGACGCGCCTGTCTGACTCACGTATCTGAGAATACTGATGGCAACCGGCAGTCAGTCAGCTGCCGGCAATAAACAGCGCATTGTTATATTGCAGGGGACACGCTTCGATCACAATTAAACAAACTTCAACTGTCATGGCGAGAGAAAGTAAGACGAATATTGAAATGATTGGTTGGATAATAAATATGAATACATAATCAAGGAGATTACATGCATGGATTATATGACGCATGCGGTTGGGACTCGTTGGCGACGAGCCGCGGGAGCACACGGCGTCGTGTGTAACGTTGGCGCGGATCGACAGTCGGTCTACAGCGTCGGCAAACAAGTTTTGTTTGTATACAGCAGTAGGACATTACAGAGCGTTGATCCCCGTCGATACAGTTCGTTTGCAACACGGACTTGTGACGCAATCGGTTCGTTACGTTGTCTTTAAATAATGTCTTATGTGACCGCGAGTAGCGGGCCTAAGCTCGCCTGACAACATTCGCGATATTGCGCTAGGGCATGGTGTTCACTTTGGTTACGATTCCAGAGGCGCGGCGGCCGAGCAAGCGGCGTCGAGGCCGCGCGAGCGTGAGCGCGACCGATACGCGATATCCGCATTGACATTCAAGGCTCGTTCCACGCGAGTATGCCGACCTCCCCGTTACATCGTGTTATACAACTGTGTAATTATGTCCTCGCACTCATTAATATGCGGCGGCGGCGGCGGCGGCGGCGGCGGCGACCCCGACACCGGCAGTGCCGCTACGTGTGTGCACTTGGCAGCGCGGCGGGCGAGTAAAAGTGCTCACCATTAACGGCACACGAGAAAGTGATTCACCGAAGGTCGGTGGTGGGTCGCCGGCGCCGCGACGCGCGGCCAGCTCCAGGCACGTGCACGTGTACCGGCGGCTGACACGTGACATACAACAACAAGACGCGCGCAACCGCTCTACCGGCCCCTACCTGTCTCAGTCATATTCGAATGGACTATTTGTTGTGATATCAAAGGAGCTGTACTATCAGATGTTGAACTGGTTCCATTTCCATAGAGTACCCGAGTACTGAGTCGCAGGGAGTTATAAATGTAAGCGGGCGCGCATATTTCACGTACATTGTGGTCGGGGAGAGCGGTCTGCTTTTTGCGAATCGGCAACCATTTTAAATATTTATATAAAACGAAGGCGCTTCTATATAAATATCTGCAAAGTAAGCCGACCAAAATAGACATGGCTTGTATCTAAAACGCGAATGTGTAAAAACCGGGGTGCCGCGGCCGGATGTACGGCTCTCACTTGGCCCCGCACCTGGCTCCAGCGACGGCTCCAGCGAGCGCGCGGCTATTGCTGCCATGATTAAGTTGTTTAATTACATAATCGCACCCGACGGGGCGCGCACATCTCGTGCGACAATCTTGCACTACTACGTGCGCCGGACCCGCTCCGCGGAATTCCCGTTCCCGTGACAATAATAAAAGTAGACTAAGCTACTACTTGCCATATCGTGCCGGCGGAGTAGAGTAGTACCTCCCATTGCGCCAGATGTTGTAAGAGGCGACTAAGGTACCAGAACTGACAGGTGGCGGTATATCCATCCGAAACAGTGTAGCTCAAATGCACAGGGCGGGGATAAGCAGCAGCATTCCCACTACGAAAGCTACGACAACTAGATAAGCTAAACGCCTGCCCAGCACGGCAATTATGGGCAAAAAACCTCCTCCCTTGGAGAGCCCTATATCCTACAGTGGCCTTTTATCAGCTGGTATGATGATGATTATTATGAAGTTACTCCCTAAAACATCAGCTATCTAATAGTGGAAATCCCATTTAAATCGCTCCAGTCGTTTAGAAGTATATCTCAAACAGACAAACAATTCGAAAGTTTATTTTTGTTACAAGAATTTAATTAATTTAATTGCATATGCCTTATTTCAAAAGGACACCCTTTTTTGATATTTTTTTTAAAGGTAGCAATCTCTGAGCACGTCTGGCACTCAAACTCCGTGCGGTGGACACAAGTCAGGCAGCGACACGTCCATCACGCACGTACAGTGTACGTGTGTAGCAATATGCGCGGCGGGCAAAGGCCAACCCAAAGAAATACATACTATACATTGGTATCCGACCGAAGTCAGTTTATTCCTTAAGTGCCTATAAAGTAGCATCTTAATAACTGAAGTAATTTTAACCTTACAGTGGTAAGACGAGTTTTATTTTATGTAACTGTCGTGTGTTGTCACGAATGACAAGCAGAACACCGGAGTTCTGGCAGCAATCGGCCGTGGGTCGACGACGTATTGACCGATCGACGGTACAATGATGAAGGCAAGAGGCACGGCACGGCACGGCGGGTGCGGCGCACGGGGCGGCGGCCGACGCGCTGGCGGACGTTGCGACGCAATTTTCTAATTACTGTGCAACCGTCCGCCGGCGAAGGTGCAATATCAATATGAAAGTTGAAACTTCACCTACATTCCATCTATGATACACCACATATTACATGATTTTCTGTCTCGCTATCTACTTTTTTTACTATTGTACCTGCAGCGCACTATCTCTCTGTCGGCTCTTTGACTGTCACCGGGGGTAAGGTTATAAGTCCAATTCTAACATTTTACTAGCAAAGAAACTGCTTGGTGCTTGAAATTGTTCATACAAGTGATACTATGGTTCGATTGCGCCGACGCCGGTAAGGGCTCCATGCACACTGGTGTATTGGTGTTGGACCTACTTTTATGACTACAAAGTATCACACAATGCATTCACGAAGCTTGCCCGAACGCGGTTCGCGTAATACTAATATTAAACCTCGAATGGCGGCGACATAATGGTTTGAAGTTTGGTAGATCAACATTTAATAACATCCGAGGTTTGCTCTGCGAGTATTGTGACCGGAGCTCCAGGTTCATTAGTCTCTTCGGTTAGTTTCGTTTGACGGAATTAAACACTTGTGATAGGTTTTCTTAAAAAAAAGAGAACTATACTTATGGACATCGGGTGTGGACGGACAGACGGGATAGACGCTTTAATATTTGTTGGCTGAATAGCTAATAGGTATGTGGTAGTATTATAGTTTACTGAAGAAATATTGAAGCCGTGTTAGTTATTTTAATATGTGTAGTATATGTGTTAGGTATGTGAATCGAACACTCAAGACACGTGGGTGCAACTCACCATGCGGTCGCGCTCGTCCTCGATGGTGCGAATGAGCGCGGCGAAGTGGTGCAGGGAGCGGCTAATGACGCGCTCATCCTCCGTCATGGAGGCTCCGATGCACGCAAACTCAAACTGCTCCATGCTGTCCGCCAGCGCCAACTGCGCCGCGCCCAGCCCTGCGCGCGAACAACGTCCAACGTACAATCCAATAATGGGCACAAACAGAATGAATGCTAATCAACTTGAAGATTCTTCAAGTCTTCTATTTTTTATTGTGTGTATTTATTTAGTAGTACAGTATGACAACATGAGTAGTGACATTTACACTGTACTTCAGAGTGACAAAGACCAGAAAATTTAAATACCCTCGTCAAATATGGAATTAGATAAAGTAAAAATTAAATACTTAAGAAATAATACAGCTTTTTGTTGTATTACAAAGTAATTACATTGCATCTCATAAACCGGAACATAGCAATGCGAACACAGTAGTTTGGTGGTAGAAATAGGTGTGACTGAGGTACCAAGGCAGACCACCCTTGTATGACTTCTACCTCTAGTGCTCTTTTTGAGCAGGTCACAGCTCTCCAGGAGGGGTGTATGAACAACTATATAATATTGGTATGTTGGCATGCTCCCACATAATATACTGACCTCTGTATCATTAATTTTTTACATATGTCTATAATACACATTTTATCTCTGATTTACTAGATTTACTAGTGTAAGACTTATATGCACAGCCTTGGTTACAAATCATAAAGATAAAGCACAGGCCAACAGAGCGACAGCAGCAAGTCACTCCACACCTTATCTGATTATCACAATAATATTAAGATAGGTGATAGTAAGCTATAGCTAGGATAACAAGCAGCTCAAACAAATTTAACAATTGAAGTAATTCAATTAACAAATGATTTTATATTTTACAAAGAAAACATTAAGAGCTCTTTTCATGGGACTTGCAGGTGTATCAGAATATCATACATACACTTAAACAAACTACCAGTGTTGCCAATATTGTGTGTATAATATGCATTATGATATTGAATGGCATAAACAACTGTTCAAACAATCATTAGCACACAAGCTCCAAAAGAATTAATAGTAATGGACCTGGATAGAAATAAGCAGCAACATACCCCTTCAAGTGGTGATATAATATTTCCCTTGCTTTTTATAATTCCTTTTAAAATTTCAATAAACCCTATTAACTAAGTATCCTTAGTCGCTAAATATTTGCAACCACATTAATATACTGATATAAAGCCATACCATATATGTTACCTAAACTAAACAATGAATAATTATGACACAAATTACGGCTTGAATTGATAAGAATTACAAATATAAACTCTCATATTGTTGTTGCAAGAATGACCACTGTGTGTGTGTGTGTGTGTGTGTGTGTGTGTATACAAATGTGTGGTGTAGGTGGACACTGATAAGGCAAACACTAATGAGCACACACCATTTGTTATTGTCTGCCCATTAGTGAGAAGCTTACTATGGTCTGCCTGGGCCCACTCCATGACTCAGTAAGCATCTGCATTGTTGATATTGGCTTGCGCCGTCATAGACATCTTATACAGAAACAGTCATAGACATCTTAGGCAGAAAGCCAACACATATAACAGAAGATGGAGAAAATGACATCCAAGATGATGGTGGCCAACAGATAGTACAATCTGTTATACAGTACTGATATCTATCAGCTTGTGACGCTGCTGTGAACGCATTCATTAGGAAAATCAAGGACACAAATACTAACAACAGCTCTTGTTTTAAATTAAGTAGGTTTCAAATATTTTAAGTATCACAATATCTATCATAAATTATCAAAACTTTTTTCAAAGTACAGCCCAATAAGCCAGATAGATTCTCTGATATTTATCACCAAATGTTTCCAAAACAACTTGTATTTCACAAAATATTATTGAATTTGATAAAATTATTCTTAAAAAGTTTGTATGAGTAAACTTAAGTACTTATGTCTAAAACTTGTCAAAATATTATTATCTAACATACCAACTACATAAGATAACTTAACAATTATGTTCTACCAGACAGTCCTTATCCAACAAGTATAATAACATAGTTAATTTGAATAGTGCTCTATAATATGATGATTGAGAGGCTGAAATGGTTATAATTTAAATTGATAGTTACGTCTGGCAGCCTGGACGACATCCTTGACTTCTTTTATAAGGCGTTTGATTTGCTGGCTGGTGCGTTCGAGCTCTTTCTCGTGCCGCTGCAGATTCTCGCGGAACTGCGGGCTATCCGCCAGGCACTCCGTGAACTCGAGCGGCTGCAGGCCCACGCCCATCTTCACCCACTCGCGCAAGCTCGCGCCTCAATCACGGTCACAACACCATACACTTTCACCAACGACCCTCCGATGAGGGCATCGCGTCCCACTCGCTGCAACACACTTCTTGGACGGTATCGATATTTTAGAATGGTTTAGAGCACAACACACTCATAATACTAATGTAAAAATACTAAAAAGTCTTTTATTTTCGTTTCAGTCAGTCTGATATGCAATCTTTGCGTAGCTGTCAGATAGTATACTAATGTTACCATGAACTGGTATAGTATTCTACCAGCCGGGTGAACATAGAATATTAATTTTCGCAATGTGAGGAGAGAGAGATTTTTTGTGTCATCATTAAAACAAGTATATTATGTATATGTATTAAATTATTATAATTTCTCTTTTATGTGAGTTATAATAATATAATAAAGATAAGCTTTCTTTGCTATTTAACTGTATTTTTTTTTTCAGTATGGGTTCAGCCAAAAATTATTCAGTTAAGGGAAAAATATACGTTTTCCTAAAAATATATGTATATTTAAAACATGAGAATCATTTGAATGCTAATAAGATTCAAGGTTAGTATCAAAAAATGCCTCTGCTTAATTTTATTAAGGAAAAGGCTAAAAATAAAAAAATATGAAATAAGAATTTTCAACGTTCGTTCACAATCTTTTAACAAATATAAAGCAAATAATAGGAAATATAATCTTCTAAAATTGAAAAAACTAAATCTATTGAAAAACTACCAAAATGGGATGAAGTTACTTAACAGGCTATACTTTAAGTACGTTTCATTTCAAGCACAATGCTTGAGTTTCGTCATTAGGACAAATAATACAAGGACAGCTTAAAGTCAGACCTTTTGCTTTTTACTTGTTTAGCGACGGTCAAATGTAGCAAAGATGCAAAAAACTTTTTCACTACGGAATACAAATTCGCTGCGGATATCTGGGGGCACGGTAGTACCCCCGACAAGTCTAGCGCGAAGCAAACACTGCCGTACCATCCTTTACTGGAACCATTCGCCGCATTTTCTGGCCCCTATTTGAGAACTTGATAATAAATAAACTTGAAATTGTATAAAACCAGAACGCAGAAATTTTCATCATCCAGTAAGCTATGATAACATACTTAAAATCCGAAATTTCAAGTCTGTGGGACTTATAGCTCCGAAGTTAAGCGAAAGCAAAGTTTCGCTATAAAACTATAAAAATTACAATAATCGAAGATCAAGAGTACCTGGTGACCCTGATTAGACACAAGAACACCATTGCCTAACCAAACTATTGAAAAAATCGACATACCGCCTTTACAAAAAATATTTAATGTGGTTAGCTCCTTTATTTGATGTCAAAAATCGAAGGTCTAAAGTATCTGATGAAGAACCCTCAGCTGGTATCAGCTGACGCATTAGAGATATGGCAATGTCCCCTTCTACTATTGGTACATAAAAAAATCGGCTGTCATTGCAAAAATCCAGCGAGTGGGACACATCCTTTAATTTAATCGAGCCTATAGCATCCCACTGTTGGGTGAATGCCTCCCCTTCTGCTTTTAATACGCTTAAAACTAAAATAAAATGAAAATTCTAGATGAGACTAGACTGGCTTTTATTCTTATACTTACAAGTTTATAAGAAGAAATAGTCAATAGTCGAAAGATTAAATCTTTCGTATTTCGTAAGTATTCTACTCGAACATTACACAAATTAAATAAACAAACTTACCCCAAAATATTAATTTCGCTTTGGTCAAAATATAATGCATTGGGCCTTGGGCTAAGAGTGCCGGTGATACCCGCTCACGTCGCTAGATGGCGCTGGCTGTATTTTAAATCGCGCTTACGTTTTGTTTTCCGATTACCGGTTCTGGCGGTCCACCGCCTTCATCTAGGCCGCGGGCGAGCGTCCCCGCTGGACCTCGTCCTAGTCATACTAGACCTTACCCCCGAGGGTAAGAAAATTTTCGACGTCCGCTCGGTTTGCGGTCTAACCTCCCTTAGAGTGGAGGCTCCACGACAGCGAGGCCAGATAGGACAGTGCCACCGCTGCCAGCTATACGGCCACTCGGCCTTTAGATGTTATGCGCGCCCGAGGTGCGTAAAGTGCCTAGGGGACCACGGGACCGCTGAGTGTTCCCGCGCGCCAGGAACCCCGACCCCCCCGGCCTGCGTCTTGTGCGGCGAGGCGGGACACACCGCGAATTATCGCGGTTGTCCCAAGGCGCCGCGCAGAGCGCCGAGGCCTGGTCGTCGGCCGGTTTAGGGCTCGCGGGCCCCCTCGGCCCCCCAGCCAAAAAAGTCACGGCCGTTTGAAACGAACATTAACAACGTTAGGCATTTCCCCGCGCTTCGCACCCGCGGGACAGAAACAGCGTCCGTAGAGGCAAATAACAAACCCCCCGCGTGGGGCAATAACGTAGTGAAAGCCTCAGCAAAAAGCGGCCCCCCCGCGAGGGGCAGCACTGTAGGGAGACCGAAAGCCGCGAACGCGATAATCCCAACTCCGCGCTCGGCCCCGCCTCCGACCCAGCCCCCGATGGCCGGTCTAGGTTTCTCACCGGAGGACCTAGACGAATTAATGGCCTTCTCGGCCGGCGTAGCGCCATTCATAGAGGAGATACCGCTCCTCCTCAACAAATTCGCCGAAGCAAAAAAGCTGAAATCCGTGGCCCAATCGCAGTGGGCACTCATGCAGGCGTCAATAGAGCACGCGGCTCTAATCAAGACCCTGGCCTCCTTCGCTAAACATTGATGGTAGGGACGTCAGCGCGATCTAAACCCCGCTCGCTTACGTTGGCGTTTTATAACGCCAACTGTATGAGCGATCAAAAAACGGAGATAGCAAAGTTCTTGTCCGATCACGACGTGGATATCCTCCTAGTACAAGAGACCTTCCTAAAGCCCAGTAGGCGGACCCCCAACATAGCCAACTACAGGACGGTTAGGAACGACAGAGTCGGCCGCCCGGGCGGTGGGACTCTGATCTACTGTAAGCGGATTTTACAATGTTGCCCGGTCGACCCCCCGCCCGCGCTCACAGACATCGAAGTCTCGGTTTGCCGTCTGGCGATGACCGGTCATCGCCCCGTCACTATAGTATCAGCGTATTTGTCCCCGCAGGGGAAGCTAACAGAGGCGGATCTCGCAGCGCTGTTTGCTCTTGACGAAGCCGTCATTATTGCCGGCGACTTCAATAGTAAACATATACGGTTCGGTTGCGTATCCTCTACCCCAAACGGTACGAGGATGTGCGACCTTTCTGATAAGCTCGACTTCGTCGTGGTGGCTCCCTCGGCGCCGATGCGTTACCCTAACCAGGCTAATCACAGGCCGGACATACTCGACATGGCGCTTCTGAAGAATGTGGCATTGACGCTGCATTCTATAGAAAC
>JACJUM010002279.1:14730832-14740981 GCA_020976665.1 Heortia vitessoides | reverse complement strand
CCGCGACCGTCGCCGCCGCCGCTCCCGCCGCCGTCGCGTTCACAGACGCCGAAAAAGCCGAGTGCTTAGCGGAAAGCTTAGAGTTACAGTGCTCGGTTAGCACACTCCCCACTAACCAGTCCTTCGTGCAGTACGTCGACGACGAAGTCGAAAAGCTAGAACTCGCGCCGCCGACGGCACCGCCGTTAGACCCGATAACGCCAGTTGAGGTCCGTGACGTCATTCGCGATCTCAAGATAAACAAAGTCCCCGGTCCGGATGGTATAACAAACCGCGTCCTACGCATTCTCCCCGCCCATATTATTTGCCTGCTTGTGACTATCTTTAACGCGGCCATGTCCAACTGCGTGTTTCCCGACGCGTGGAAGGACGCCGCCGTCATTGGCATTCACAAGCCCGGTAAAGACCCACGAAATCCCACTTCCTACAGGCCCATTAGCTTGCTCAACTCTTTGGCCAAGTTATATGAGCGCCTCATTTGTTCACGATTGCGAGGGTTCGTCTACGATAACGGCCTTATGGCAGACGAACAGTTCGGCTTTCGCAACCGGCACTCATGTGTCCATCAACTCCACCGCCTCACGGAACATATCCTTTCGCGCCTCAACGAACGACGCCGACCGCAAGGGACGACGGCGTTGTTCTTTGACGTCGCGAAAGCCTTCGACAAAGTCTGGCACAACGGCCTAGTGTATAAACTCCATTTTCAGGGAGTGCCGGACAGACTATGTCTCATTATCAAAGATTTTCTCTCGAACCGATCGTTCAGGTATCGAGTCGAGGGTTCCTACTCCAGCAGACACCCCATCTCAGCCGGCGTCCCCCAAGGATCCGTGCTCTCTCCGATCCTATTCGCGCTCTATACGTGCGATATGCCCAGCTCTCCGGGCGTAAAGTTAGCCCTGTTCGCGGACGATACGGCCCTGTACGATGCGGGCCGAAATCGCGACCCCACCCGTAGCTACAAACGCCTCCAACGCGCGGTGAATGTACTCGGCGAATGGTTTCGCAAGTGGCGTGTCGAAATAAACCCCGAGAAAAGTGCAGCCGTACATTTCTCGAGGTCAAGTCGACACGGCGCGAACGGTATGCGCCGCGAAGTGGGGGCGTTTAAATTATTCGAACGACCCATCCCCTGGGTTAACAAAGTCAAGTACCTAGGTGTCACTCTGGATCGCGGCATGACGTTCGGACCTCACATTAAAATAGTCAGCAATAGGGCCGCCTACATTCTGGGTAGACTCAACTACTACATCGGCCGCGAAAGTAAGATGTCCCTCCGCCACAAGAGAACTATCTACAAGGCCTGTATCCGCACAGTAATGACTTACGCGAGCCCCGTGTTTGCTCACGCGGCCCCGTGTCATATTAAAACCCTTCAGGTGGTACAAAATAAATTCATGCGCAGGGCGACCGACGCCCCGTGGTACGTCCGCAACGTGAGCCTACATCACGATCTCGACCTTCCCACGATTCGCAAATACATGAAAGAAGCGTCGCGCCGTTTCTTCGATGGGGCCGTTAACCACCCCAACCCATTAATCTCCAAGGCCGCAAAATACGTCGCTCGGAAAAACGTCCACGCCCGATCTCGCAGACCGCGTCACGTCCTAGACGACCCGCCCGACAGCACAACCGCGAAAATCGCAGTCCTTTCTCGCCCTCTCACTGGCACCACAACACGATCACTTACACTACACATGCACTCGTACAACAGAGCGGTACACCGCGTTCGCCGGCGAACGCGTGAAGCCCCCACACCCACGAGCGCTAACCGACAGCCCTAGGGCTGTCGGGCTCAATCTGACCGTCCTCTTTTGATTGATTTAATTCATCCATAGTAACGACGGCGGCCGAGCCTAGGTCGAGCCTCTAGAGGCGCCCTCGGTCACGCCGTCGGTCCCGCTTAAATCTCGCGAGCCCTCGCGGCCCAGTGCGACCGCGCTAACGCGCGGCCGTGGCCGCGGGGCACGCGAGATTATTTTACGGGCATCGGACCTCTCATCTATGAGAGGCCCCGCCCTCTTGTTCGGTGGCGCTGGAATTGACGTCTGAGTAGTCCAGCACTAGGTTCATCCGAAAAAAAAAAAATAAAAAAAAAAAGTTTTCCGATAACCTTCCGAATTAATTATATTGACACTTGCCTATTAATTAAGAGGTAAGTACTTTTTATAGTTTGTGTAGACTGAGTAATATAATATTCTACAAAAAGAAGTGAAATCCCACCAAAAACATTCTGTAAAAAATCTAGCTAAGTCTCGGTGGAGCTGCTTGGTCATCTCTAAAAATTAATGAAATCTAGACAAAATCGTGCCAAATGTAAGGTTCCTTACTGCGATTTCTTTATTATTATAGTTGGTGTTGTGTAACTTGGCCGTTGAAGGGAACACAAGAGCACAGAACTAGCTGCCCCGTGACAGTATTATACCAATCTGTCGCCAGAACCGCTACCCATTGACGATGAACTATTGCCAACGTTGATGGAATAATAAGTGAATTTAGGCTTGATACTGGTTTTATACCCTTGAGTACCCTTCAACGGCCAAGAAAAATATTAGTAAGGCTTAGTATACCTTAAAAAATATGTATTTCTAACAAATTAAAAAACTAAAAAACACGTTTTAATGATGAAAGAAACTAAAAAGTGGAAAATAACTTCTAATCTATACTAATATTATAAAGTGGAAGAGTTTGTTTGTTTGTTTGTTTAAACGCGCTTAGGATGTACTGGTACGATTTGAATAATTCTTTTTTTGTTGGATAGTCCATTTATAGAGGAAGGTTTTAGGGTATATAACATTACGCTGAGACCAATAGGAGCGAAGTGTCAGTGAGAAATGTTGCAAAAACGGGGAAAATTATTCACATTTGAGGTCTTTCGTCGCATGCGCTGCATAAACGGCTTAAGTTATTCAAAAACGATGTATTTAAGAATTATTCCTTTTTAATAATAAAAAGAAAAGTCCGTGACTGTATATGTCTATCTCTCAAGATTTACTCATGATAACATTATTTGTCGAAGAAGGCTTGCTACCATTATAATGTGTAAGCAGGCCGCGCGGCGGAGGGTGAGGAGGAGGTGGGCCTCGCCCCACCGCCGTGCTTGCCACTACCACTCGCGAGTGTATCTTTGCGAGGTACCATGCCGCGCGGCTCAGACGCGCCGTCGGCTCCCTACGGAACGGTTGAATACAGCGTGCTTTATTTTAAACAAAAGTAAAATTATAATTTATGCCGAAGTACATTGACCCATTATTTTAACAACATTATTTTATTACATATTATTTTGAAAAATATCTTATTCACGATTATACAATAGCATAAACTAACGTGAGCAATCAAAAAATAATCTCGATAGAGTTTCCGAAAACCGCGCGAACAATGTCGCGGGTACAGCTAGTTTAGAAATAAATCAGTAAACGATCAATGGTATTATTGCGAAAAAAGCGTGGGGGGCTCCAAATGTCAGTTGTCAAGAAACGCCCCACGCATTTTTCGCAATAATCCCATTGATTGTTAGTTAATTAATTTTTAATTTAATATTATTGTGAAAAAAGCGTGGTGCGCTTTTACTAGAACTGATATATGGAGCCCCCTACGTTTTTTTTGCAATAATATTAATTTAAAAATGAATTAACAAACAATCAATGGTGTTATTGCGAAAAAATCGTAGGGGGCTTCATATGACAGTTGTGACCACAAAGACCACCGTGTAGATTCGCGACGGGAATGCTGCCACCCATCCATACCCTGTTCCATTCGAGCTACTCTGTTTCGGGTGGATATACCGCCACCTGTCAGTTTCGGTACCTCAGTCGCTTTTTACGCCACCTGGTTTAGCGGAGTTATGTTGTAGAACAAACCTGGTTTTCAGCAAACTTTACACTCCCTTTTACCCCCTTAGATGAACAGAAAAAATATTCTACACTTCAATAATATTTTTTTTTCTACACGTATATCACATAGAATTGCTGTCTCTATGCGATGACGACGTTGCAAATGAACCATGATTTAGCAGAGATTTAGCTGACCAACTCCAAAGTGGTCGCCTAACTAATCTGACTGCTGCTTAGAAGTATTTAGGTACTCTATAAGTCACTAAGTCACTACTCTATAAGCTACTTATTTCGACGTCCCTAGTCTCTGGTTCTGACAGTGCCAAAGAGTGCGATGAGTACATTAACGAGTCTTTTACTTGATCGATTTTCGGCTGGCTGTGTCCTACCCAACCTATCAAATCGTTTCTAATACCGCGGTCGAATAAGACCCTACATGCTTTAACGTAGGTACCTATATATCTCATTTTTATCTCCATATAAAAACGATAAAATGACACATGTTGCGTGCACCATTGTGCTTACGGAGGACACACGCCAATTTCTGCAACAATGCCAGAGGATGATGTTAACATGATGAGAGCAATTAGATGATAAATATGAACATCAAGCGACACGGTATTTATTGTAGGTCGGCAAGGTGTGCGCCACCGTACCAACACTCGCCATCTCCGCGGACCAGCACGATGAGCGCGCGCGCCGCCCCGCCAGCCGCCAGGACGCTTATACTAGTGGCAGCCGCCGCCCTTGGAGTCGCCGCCATGGGAGACACGATGATAGTGAGGATTGCTACTTGATCTATTCAAATTACTTCGAAATACTAAGCTGGGCAAAAATGCCCCTGTTTACACATCGGCGCACTGATCATGCTCCTGTCTACAAACAGCCTCACAGTACAGTATAGCCCTTTCAAAGTAATGGGGTGCGTGTAACAGAGGTGTTTGATGGATGTAATAGTTTGCAATCTCTACATTTTAGATAAGTTTAAATAAAAAAACCCTACATGTGCGATCCGGACTCGCCCACCGAGGGCTCCGTAGTAACTAGTCCTTTAATATTTTTTGTGGCTCAAATGCAAGGGTACTACTACTACTTTTAGATTTTTCTCGGTATTTACAATACGACATGCCTTGCCAATTTTCACTGTTCTAGGTCTACGGGAAGTAGCCTATACGTACTTGGATTCCTTTGATAATTTCTAGAATTAAGCCGTAAAAGCACCGGCAGAGTAGAATAGTAACTCCTTCTGTACCTACCGTAAGGTGTAGTAGCTGTCGTAAGAGGCGACTAAGGAAGAACAGTGCCGCAATTGTATTTTTGTATGTAAGGAACAAACTCAAAAAGTACTGGACCGATTTCAAACATTCTTTTTCCATTAGAAACCTAATTTATCACTGAGTAACATAGGCTCTATTTAGTACTTGATAAAAACAGAAATTCTTATTAAAACCAACCCCAGATGTAAAAAAAATTGCCATAAAATGTATTTCATCGCAAACTCTGCGAAAAGTATTAATGATAGGACAAAAAAAATTCAACAATATTATAGAACATAACATATCTACAAAAAAACTACGAGGTCATATAATAATATCTAACTATAGTAGGTATGTCAATATAACTACTTTTTTAAATTTTAAAAGTGGATAGAAATGTCGATCATATTCAGATCGTGCTATCCATACGATTCCTAAATTAGTTTCCAAATAAATTCGTAGACCGCGTCACGTGCATTTTTAACTGATTTTTTAACTTCACTCCCCAAAGACGGCCGCCCGTGCTGAGGTCGAGCCTTTAGAGGTGCCCTCGGGCTATCGCTGTCGATCGTAGCTAAACGCGCGGTCGCGGCCGCAGGGTACGCAAGACAAAAATGGGCATCGGGCCCCTTAGTAGTATGAGTCCCCGCCCGTTTTATTTGGTGGCGTTGGAATTTACGTGTGGGTAGTCCAGCATAGGTTCGTCCTAAAAAAAGAAAAACATAGTAGACGCAAACAACATTGAATATTTTGATTGCTTTTTCATAACACATTTTCATGTTTCAGTTAAAAAGTTCTTTTCAGAGCTACTTATAAATTATTTTATTCAACCTTCACTGTTAAATACTTTTAGTACTATCACACTTTTTAAAAATAATGATCATAAGTTCTTTTAAGAACTATTTTTGAACTAGTATTATTATTTTTAATTATTAGTTTATTCTTAATTTAAAATAAAAATCCTTCTAAACAAAAAGCCTAGAAAAAGAAGGTCGCAGCTATTTCAGAATAGTTCCCAAGCGAGATTTGCAAAGTTCGTCGCATTGTTAGTCTTCTTCGGAAAATGCAGATCGTCTCGAAAGTATGAGAGTGTACGCGTAATCGCGAGCCAGAGAATCTAGCGTCGAACGATCTGTTCGTCTTGCAGAACAAAATGCGTAATCGTATCCGACCCGACATCAAAAATCCTACAGCAAGAAATTTCCATTGGCTCTGGTCAAGGGCGATATTGGCACCCAGAAACGACTCGGTAAATGAGATAAACAAATTCATTATTGAAACGTACCAAGTTATTTCAAAAGTTACAAATCTGTTGACACCGTGTGCAACATCGAAGATACAGTGCACTACCCACGGGAGTTTTTAAATTCCCTCAATCCTGGCGGCTGATGTAAAGCAAGCCCTCCCAATATGTGTAATGGTATAAGACTGTTGATAAAAGAATAAATAGATAATATGATTGAAGCAACTGTCAGCTCGCACATATTCTACGGGTCCCGATGATAACAGATTTGCCCATATCATTCAAAAGATTACAGATCCCTATAGTAAATATATCGTTTGCCCTAACAATCAATAAATCCCAGGGACAAGCTTTTTCATTCGATGGTATCGACCTAAGGAAAGAGTGCCTTTCCCACGGGCAATTGTGTTTGGCACTTTCTCGAGTAGGTCGTGGCGACTCGCTAGTGATATCCTTGTAATGCGTAGGTATACGAAAATAAACACTAGCGTGTATAGGCTGCGGTCACGTTTACCATCAAGCAGACCATATGCGCTTACTGATTTCATATTATGAAAAAGTGTAGTTTTAAATTAACCCTTAATGGAGTAAAGGTATAAGGGTAGTATAAAAGTTAAGATAATCATATAAGTATTTTACATGTGATTTTGTTGAAATTTCATAATTATTGAGCATTTCAAAGTTCTTCAAAATTTGTTAAGAAATAATATAATTTCATCAAGATAGAATGGTCTTTTTTTGTTTATTTAATTCGTTTAATTATTTAATACATGTGAAGAACCACTGTCTCTACTGAAGAACTACACTTGTACTAATTTAGGCACCAACCTGTGAACACTGTTTGCGAAGTGCGCCGAAATTCTTTAATCCGACTCTAATCGCACTAATGGCCAAACGCGCATACGGCGCAAGGCGCGACCTCCACACGTAGCCCAATGTTTACGGCCGCAATATAAAAATATGCACCGCTAATAGACGTACCACTGACTTTAAAATCCTGACTATTTGAATACGCTCATTCTGGCAGATACAGATGTTTACATTCGTGTGATGTTCTCTCGATAATTTTACAAGGTTTTTTATTGTTCGTCACTGAAATAAATGTGCAATGACCACGGCCGCCGCAGGGCCCGGGGCTGTGGCGCGTGCTGCACGCGGAGCAGTGCGCGGGCGCGTGGCCGCTGGCGCTGCGCGTGCAGCGGCGCCGCGTCAACCGCTCGCACGACGGCTTCGACGTGCGCATCGCCGCCGACGCGCCCGTCGACCGCTCCTACGGGGTAAGCAACCGTCGCTTCCACCCGCTGTCGCCTGGCGTGCCCGCACAGGGCGACGGCGACTGCTTCGTTTGGTGATCGGAAAACTGTTGTTCTACTCCGCAGGAATGCTCGTATGCTTACGTTAGGATGTAAGTATAAAGTCCTGTTTTACCGTCCTGTTTACCGTTAAAACGCGTCTTAAACGAGAAAGCTTATTATGCGGGATAGGGAAAATAAAACGTACTACATATTATTATGTATTTTGTTGCAATTTCGGTACGTTGGATAGGTATTAAATTATACATTTACGAATTGTATATATTAATTATATTATTTAAAATAATCACCTATTTTGGTTTGACTGAAAGATTTTGATGCATTAGCAATTAAAAGATTTCAACATAATTTAACTTTTGCAGTGCATCTTCGCTTTGATTCAAACAAGCTACAAAACGTCTTAAATCATTAACAGCCGATAATGTCTGTGCGATTGACAAAACCGGAGTTGACTCATCTTCGTCTTCATCATTATCACTTAGGGCTTGGTTTGGCGTGTTGTTTCACATTCTCAGCAAGATCTTTAATAGATTGAATTTCGTAGGGTGCTACATTGTCGTTAATCGGGTTCCGGGTTCTCCCACCAAAACGACGTCAACTACGTTATCTCAGCTGTAATCGGGGGATGATGGATCGTAGTAAGCGTTAAGCAATATGTATGAAAATATGTCTTAAATTGTAGGGACTGGCGTAAAATGGTGTATTACGCGAGAAATCGTATTAAGCAGGATCGTCTCAAAGGGGCTAATGAACGTTCAAGACGTTCATAAGACCAGTTTACCAAAGTCGACTTGACTAGATTCGCGAGGTGACTCATCGTGCCGACTTGCGTGCAGGTGCGCGTGGACGTTTGCAAGTACGTGGACGGCGGGTGCAAGCCGTACCAGGTGCTGGCGGACGACAGCCTGCCCGCCTTCGTGGACAAGTTCGCCGCCGACAACCGGCGCAAGTTCTTCGAGGAGGCCGGCCTCGATCCACCTGACTTCCCTTTTCCCGAGGTATTCAGAAAGAGATACGCCATCAAGTTCTCGTTGGAGCTGGCCGCCAACGCGACATTGTTACATCCTTCTACCGCTGCACCCGGACGCACGGCGGCCCCTATAGTTTTGCATTGTTAGAGTAATAGGCATGGTGCCTATTACTCTAACAATGCAAAACTATATTACGCAATTTTGGTAAAATATGTGTGAAAATTAAATAATACTGATATTTTAATTGATATTGTAATGGTTATCTAAACGACCACTGACAATTCAAACTATCGACAATTTTTCCATCTGTACTTGATATTATTTTATTTTTTATCTCTTGACGTTTTTTATTATTCGGAAAGTAAATACATTACGACAGCGACAGGTCGACGTTCAGTCTCTGTGATGCGTCGTTCTAATTCCAACGAGGAAACTTCGGGTGGGTACTGGGAATAAAAGAATTTGCAACGAAAATATAGAAGTTCCGAACGACCTGTCGTCGCGTACGGGGCAATCGAAAGAAATATAGCGAGTATGTATTTATGTATAACGCAACGATATAGCACAAGGGTCAACCCCGGTGGCAGAAAAGGTCCAGAAATGGACGAGGCGAGGGTCGATCCGCTCCTAAACGTGGCAAATGTCGCAGGGCGAGCACGAGGTGAAGAACTTCGTGTTCAACTACTGGGAGCTGCCGGAGGAGAGCATCTTCGGCGCGTTCTGCGCCACCTGCTACCTGCTGCGGGACGGCACTGAGCACGCCTGCGCGCGGGTCGACCTGGAGTTCGTGGAGCGCGACGACGAGCGGTGACGGCCCGCCGGCCGCCGGCCCGCCGGCCCGCCGGCCGCCGGCCCGCCGGCCCGCCGGGGGCGTCGGTCGATCGTATCATCCGCCCGGATGTGAGATCGTATGCTAGCAGGATACCGCGGTTTTAGCCGCGAAGCTCCCGCTATCGTCGGAATTCAGGAATGGCATATAGCTTATATTATTAGATGTTAATGTTACTTTGAATTAGTAAAATAATTTGATCGGACGAATAGTTATTTAGTTTATTTGTTACAAACGCATAATAATATAAATCTTTTCTGATTACATTCCATTTAAGGTGCTTATATTTGGATTTTATAAAACGTGGCCTGTGTTACTTGGCGAAGATGAAACTTTTTAATGGTGAAAGAATTTTAAAATTTGTTCTTTATATTATTCGTATAAATAATCTGTATCAAATCTGTAGTTAAACTAAACATTAAAAGTATCGAGTGTTTAATCCACATGTATTTCATTCATAACCACCGGGAACGAAATATATCCAACTCTCGATGTTGATGCAAACAACCATAAAATATAAGCATTTCCTACTCGAAACACGTTCTAACAGCGACCACAGCTGCAGCCGCCGCGAGATTATAGATTCAGTTACGTCGATCTATTTCGTTAAGTGTTCAGTTTAGTATTGTTGGCGCACCGCACACTACCGCACACCACCGCACGACACCGCACGACACCGCACGACACCGCACGACACCGCA
>JACJUM010002279.1:14720024-14730822 GCA_020976665.1 Heortia vitessoides | reverse complement strand
CACCGCACGACACCGCACGACACCGCACGACACCGCACGACACCGCACGCGGCGCCGCACCGGTGGTGTCCCAATACAATACCAAATTCTCAAAAGGGAATGAGTTCCTCGAAAAATATCTGGAAGAATAATGGCAGTAAACTATGAGAGGTACGCATGCGCGGTTAGAGCGCGGCGGCTCCGGGAGCGGCATTCTTGGGTTCGCCTTCGGCATCGGCATCGGCATCGGTATCGGCGTCGGCGTCGTCGTCCTCTTCCTCCGAGTCGTCGTCGGCCGAGTCGTCCTCGTCGTCTGACTCCGAGTAAGAGGACGCGCCGTCTCCCCCGTAATCCCCGCCGTCGCCTCCGTAGTATCCTGGACGCGGACATTCGCAAATTACATTATTTCAGAGGAATTAGGATTCAACCTGGACGCCGTGAGGGCGTTATAATAAACTTGTAACTTTCTATATGATTTTACATTAAAGCGATCAATAAAATATGTGTATCTTCTGGAAAATATGATTGTTATCGTGCGTGATGTACGTATAATTATGGCATGTGTATCGCGCGCGGGCAGCACGGCGGTCCGCCGGGGCGTGCGCGTGGGAGGCGAAGTAAGTACGGAGCGGAGGGTCACCTGCGGAGCCGCAGGCGTCGTAGCCGTCGTCGTCGCCGTCGTCGTCGCCGTCGTCGTCGCCGGGCTGCGCCACGCCTTGGCGCCCGTAGCGGTGCGTGCGCGCTGCGGATACACGCACGTTAGCAAACACAACACATACACACTGGACAACACTTTACAACACATAACTACATACGTATTTAACCCCAGATAAATGTACTATTCGTTTGGGAATAGCTATGACTATATTATCACCACAGTTCCAAGGCACATATTTCCGGAAAAATGCATAGATTCCGTAAGATATGCTTTGTTCACATATAAGATTGTAAGTGCGGAAGTTTAAGCGGACGGTTCTTGCTTGATTACGCACGAGCAGTATATACACGACGCAAGCTATTTTTTATTTCAGAAAATTGAACACCACACAGATTTGCCTCAATCGGTCACAGACCCTCGCTCAGTGCACGTGTCGACACGATCATAGATAGCATTGCACAATTTCCATACGAACGAAGTCGGGGGCTACAGCCGACCCATGATAAATAAATAATTTCTAAAAACACGCTTTTATTTAAATGCACTGTAAATTTAAATGCTAAGTTTGGATAACAGTATATTGTTGTGATGAATGGATTGCGAGACGTGTTAAGCGATATTGAAAAAGTAAAAAATATTTAAACGTAAAATATCTCTTTCAAAAGTAAGCTTTTATTTGAATCCACTAAAAAGAAAAAAGAACTTTTACTGTTAACTTACAAGATCATTTTACATTAGAATACATATTTAAGATTTGAAATTTTTGCGAGGTTTAAGTACTCACTCGTATTTATTATTGACATCCAATACTGTACTCCAACCTTAACGTGCATCAAAATACTCAGCTCAATCGGTTGTGTGTGCTTCAACAATGAGTTGCAAGATTTTACAAGAGAATACATACATAAATACGTACCTACAAGATATGACATGTGTCTCTATACCCACGTACGCCAATAGTGACATACTCAAGTATTTACATACTAGAATACTCTCATATTAATTTAATTACACACTCACAATCGCACATATTCGCATACATAATTTATACATAATAATTTATACATAATGCATTAAATAATCACATACATACTCCCATATCTAAATAGTCACATTTCAACTAGTCACATTCTTGCATACTTGTATACTTGCACACTTACATTGCAGGTTAAACAAGAGCTTGTAAAAATGTAATCGGTTTTCAAGCAGACTTCAAAGATCAAAAATCAAAGCGGCAGTACGCACTGGAGACGGAGAGGTCGGCAGTGAGCAGCGTGGGGTGCGTGCAGCGCGGGCAGGGCGGCGCGGCGCGGGCGGGCGCGCGCCCCGCCGCCTTGCGCCGCACGTGCTCCTCGCAGAAGCACGTCTTGCAGCGCAGGCAGGAGTACTGCCCCAGCCGGTTGCACGACTGGCCTGATACACATCACACGAGTCCTTTACTTATTTATTTAATGTCGACATGGATAAGATTGGAAATTGTGAGGCAAAAAATTGTTCCCTCTAGTGACTTACGGATATCCCCATATCGCTCTTTTAGGAATATATAAGACTGTGTCTCTATACCGTAGACTTTATCACGTAGGTAATAAATGAACCGTCAGCATCGTAACAGCCGTAGGACGCCCGCTGCTGGATATGAGCCTTCCCAAGTAATCTCCAATAGTATCGGTTGTATGCGGCCTGTGTCCAGCGCGATCCTACGGATGTAGTCAGATTGAGAACTTGTGTGTGGACGCGCTACACTCCTTTCCAGTAACTTTTGACTCAATCCGCCATTGGTTCTGCGTACTAAGTTCCCCTGCCATTTCAACTTACTGATCCGCCGGGCTATGTCGGATCTCATCATTCCTGATTCGATCACGCAAAGAGACTCCGAGCATTGCCTTCTATATAGCTCGTTGGGCTATTTTGAGAAGGCTCATAAGGCCAATAGTAAAAGACCATGTTTTGCTGTTGAGTACTCACATTTGTATGTCTCTGACTCGAGAACTTGGCAGGAAGCTTGGTGTTCGAACTGGTCGTCTTCGCACAGGAAGCCCTGACAGAAGCAACAGCGAAAAACGCGCCCGCCATGCTCCCACACTCCTGCAAGACATATGTGTGACCAGATAAATATACATTTTCTTAATTTTTTTATAGTTATATTGTCATTTTTATTACCTCATAGTTTCCATTAGTACTCTAATAATTATAACACAAATGCTTCCAAGAAGTTCAGTTTTTACAAGTTAATTACTAATTTTGCTATCAGAATAGTACTCATTGAACTAATACAAGACTACTAAACTAATACATTTCTACCCATTACAAGGTTTTAATGTCTACAGACATTGATAAAGTCAGTCAGAAAAATCTGAAGCACCTCGTTCACATTCCATGCAGACGGCGTCCAACAGCGGACAGGTACAGGCGTGCGTCGTAAGACACTTGCGGCCGTGGCACACCCATGCCTCACAGAAGTCGCACACAGCGCCTACCATGCCCAGCCCCGTCGTGAAAACGCCCGGATGCCGTACCACGCAATCGCCGGTCTTCGCCATGCATTTCACCTTGCCGCACGCCGCACAAATTGGCAGTCGCTGTAGAGCATTGCAGAAGTAGCAAAATGCCCGACTCTTTTGCTTCCTGTCAATAATATACATTATTGATATAATATAAGTACTAAAACTAAACAGAGAATGGCTAAATTACCTACTTCTGGCACTTATCACACTCCATCGGTAAGTTGCATGGGTGCTGCGCCAAGTCGGCTTGACCACGAGAGTTACGAATTTCTTTTTGTCGAAGTTTCTGCTTTTCAGCCTTTTTACGCTGTCCTGTTTTCTTCTTCGGCATTATAAGAAAGTATTAAATAAGTCACAGGTATGCAATATATCTGCCACACACACTGCACATTACAGCTGACAATGACATTGACATTTGTCAGAAATCGTTCTGTTATCAGGTGACGTATGTAATAAGACTTTTAGATTTATGTACAAATACACAAAATGAACAATTGAGACACGTTACAACAGCTAGAACAAAATGTTAACCGTTATATTTATTTAACTCTAAAGTAATTTTTTGCCTGTGCTTAGAAAAAGATAATTTCAGGATTAAGCATAATACAGACAAATTAAATTGATATCTTTTGTTATTTCAATACATCAGAATAGCCAACCCTATAGTATTAACTGTATATTTACAGTTATTTTTTGGAAATCCTTCCAGTTTTTTAGTTCAGGCCTCGATATCTACAGTTGTGTGCTTATGATTCTAGCGCTACCTTTATTTGCTTCGTGGTAGTCCGTGCATTAAGTCAGATTCAGTAAAACCAACTATAATCGAACCTGAATAGATGGCGTTAGTAGTACACAGTCGTACATTGTTTCGATTGATGTCCGTTTTATCCGACATTTTATTTTTCTTACTGGGGAATCCCCGCGGATGCTTTGACAATCGAGATATATGTACTTGACTAAGCATTCATTCATTCCATCATTCTCAGATTAAATTCTTTGTTATTCTGTGTGTTGAGCAAAAAAATTGACGATTATGCAAAGCGGTAGTAGTGATAGTGAGTCAGATGTTGACAAAACCCCAGAAAGAAAAAAGAAAGCAGTGAGATACGAGTAATAATTTATTGACTCTTGGCTCGACGATAAAAAGTTTAGTGGTTAGCTCGCAAAAAGTAAATAAGATAACACATACTTTTACTGCTCTGCATGCGACTGTGTCGCAAATTTTACGTAGCACCAAGTCTTTATTTGCATCTTCATCAAAATCACAGAAACCGAAGCAAATGGCAAAAGCCGGCGAAATCAAATTCACATGTTTTATTACTAAACATAATCTTGCATTTAATGTGGCCTTACATCTGACTGATTTAGTAAAATCGGTGTGTCCAGATTCAAAAACAGCTGAACATTTGTCTATTTGCCGAACCGAAAGGAAAAACCGACAAAGAAAACTTGATAAAAAAAATTAAGAGTTTTCAATCACATCCAAAATTCACCTAAGCGCGTTAGTGATTTTAAAACTTTTCAGGCGTTTACAAATGTATAACCACATGGAATGTTACATACTGCACAAACAAAATGACTATCGTTGAATAAAGTCGTGAATAGATTGTTGGAACAACTTCCAGCTATGAAATTATATTTCCAATCAGCAGTGCTTACAGATCGTCTTCTTTCTGCCCAAAGCATTTTGACAAAAGCCATGGAACCGACAGCCGAATTATACTTGGAATTTCTACGATTTGCTTTACCTTTATTTACAGATTTGAATAAAGAAACGCAGGCAAAAAATCCAAAGTTGTACTTATTATATGATTAGATCTACACAGCATATATGACAATTTTATAATGCTTTATGCAACCGGTATATTTGGAACGAACAAAAGAAGAGATGAATAAAGCTAAAGATATCCTTAATGCCAAAGAACAAAAAAAATATGTGTTGATGTGAATAACGTGGGAATCCATTTGCCGTTATTAGATTCGGAAGAGAGGAGAACGGGATGGTACCAAGTTTATTCGATTAAAAAAAGATACTCAAGAGTTAGACAACGAGAAACTGTCCAATTTTTACACGAAATGTATAGAGTTACATTGAGGCAGCAGCCCAAATCAAACGAAGATTTCCTTTCGATGATAAAGAACGGCAGGCACTGAAGTGTTTATCAAAAAACATATAACTTCAATTTCTGAACTATTATATTATTTCCCAGGTAATTGTCCAGAAAATATAACAGAATTAGATAGAGAATGGAGAACCCTTCGCAAGACCAATTTTGAATTTCATGAGACTGAGAAGCTCAGAGTAGACGAATTTTGGTGGCGTTTCTAAATTTAAAAAAAAGCGATGGCTCTGTGATGTTTCCACTGTTATCGACTTTAACCAGAAAGCTTCTATGTTTGCCGCACAGTACTGCTACGATAGGATGCTTGTTTTCCAACATGAATGTCATGAAGACTAACCTAAGAAATAAATTTTCTACGACAACAATAAAATGTACCTTGCGCACCATGTCAGAAATTAAAAATTGTTTTGAGTATAATGCGACGAATGACCATTTCAAAAAATTCAATCAAAATATGTACGATTTCAAAAATAAAGATGAAAACGGAAATTCAATAAGACTTTCAAATTGAAAATCAGATTGTAGCTAGTATTATTAACTAACATGTTTATCTGCTGATCCGCTACTATTTCATTGTGTTGCAATACTAGCTTTCTTTATGATTTAAACTTTAAGAATCACAAATTTTCTTGTTTTTAATTGACTCTCTAAAATTTATTCTGATTTTTACTATCATTCAATAATAAAAATATTAAGCTGGAGATTTACTGTTTTTTAATTTGATATTTATAGTTTTCTACGGTTTTTTCTGAGAATATCTACAGTTTGGCTCTATGCTATTTGACACAAGGTTGGCAACACTGCAATACATAGAATAGCAGAAGCAATCTATACAATTTTTAAAATAGCCAGTATGTAGTAGTTGCGCATCAATAGTTACAAATACAAAACAAAAGTTTATTTATATCTCCAGATCCTTTGTTTTACGCGGGGAGTTGTCTACCGACGCGGTCGTCGCCTGTTAATTTTTATTTGCGCATTCAACTTGTACATTACTTAGATTGCCGGCCATGAATCCAGATTTCATCAACTAATGTCGAGCGAAACTATACTTTTAAATCTGCGGATAACATGATATCTCTAACTCAAATAGTAAGTTACATTAAAAATATTGTTACAATCTTAATTATTATGATATGAACACCTCAATCCACTACTGAGATTGAAAGGACGGATGGACCTCTATTATTGCGTTTTTCATTATGAGAGGGAATATGGGAAATATTAAATTAACGTTAAGTATTTAAATAACTGAAATTACATTTATTTCCTGTTTTCTACATTTCACACTGTTATTTCTAGTTGAATTATCTGTAACATACAATCATGAAGTCTTAAGTAGGAGGGATTTATGCATCTGCTTAAAATATATTATCAGGCATAATTGTAGAGAAGTTAAGCTTTAATAACATAGATACTATATTAAGGAAAGTAAGTATTTGATCTGTAAATACATACTATTATGTATTGCATATTAAATCAATAAATATGTTATTGAAAATAATTGTATGATCACATACATGATTCTGTTTGCTGCAAAAAACACTTCTGAAAATATTGTTTATATAATGTTATAGCATTACAATAAAAGTATATCCTTTGTATATTAAAATGGCACAAAATGTTCAGATAACTAGAGTTCTCTCATTGTTTAGATAACTACATAAATGTTGAAGTTATGTTCTGTAGAGAAATAATACTGAGTATATACTAACCTACAGCAAGAAAATAATAGCTTTCTTTGTTTAAAAAAATTGTGGGTCATATTTGACTTTAAAGCTATTTTACCTTGATTGGTTGACCCTCTGAAATTGCCACCACACCTGCGCAACTTTTATGTATATAATTTTCCCCTTATTGGGAAATCCATTATCCATGCAAGTTAATGAATTATTTTTAAGATAGGAATTACATTATAGACATTAAATGATTCTTGGCAGATTTCAATCTTAATCTCAAATACGAAATATTTCTCTATAAAGCTGGCTTTGGTGTCCATAATTTGCATAACTTGTATCAGTCCCTATACCCTATAGTATTATATACTTATTTAGTAAAGTCAAGTCATCCTTTATCGTACAGGCAGTGTTAATTTGTTACTTGTTGCAGCAGTCCGGCTGTTTTGGCATCAACATATGTGAATAAAATAGATGTTGGTAAATATCTGCCACTGTCCCCCATCTTTAATTTTAATTTCCTTCAATTTATAGATCATATTAGATAGCAAAGTACTTAGCAAAATAGTGAAATCTTGCACATTGTTTATATTAGTTAGTTCTTTCTGTGTTGTTCTCACAGCCTTATATGTGCTGTTCAAATGCTTATATATGGTATCATAATATTTTCTACCTGCTTTAAATAATTATATTCCAACTCCATTATAAACATTTGGTTGATCCAAAATGTTCTAAGATGAGTTTGGACCTGTTAAATAAGGCTGATGTGCTGTGTATTCACGGAACACTCACCGAGTACTCCATACAATGAGTTGGCCAGGTAGTGCTTGCTCAGATGTTGCGTTTCCATATGTTCCTGTTGTATTTGTGGTACAATCATATTACGTCTACAGTAACTTTGCATCGTTTCGCATGTTTCTTTGGGATATAAGTTTGTGAATTGTGTAGGTAGTACCTTACCAGTACGGCGCAATCCGGTAGTGTATCTCTAGACTCCATTGATTTAGAAGTTGTTATTTTGCCAATGTATTCAATTACAATGTTTGTTTGTCATCCAGATGAGTTATGTAATTGGTTAGATTGTTATTTACTTCTTGTTCACCCTGTTTACTTGTTCACTGTTACTGCAACGCTCAGCGCTTGTTGTTTAGCGTATGCGCTAAATACTCAATTTGGCGATCGATCCCCAGACATTTTAGACTTACAACTTGAGAGTGCAGTTAGACCAGCGCGGGCCGATCTGAGGGTATGAAAATACGTGGATATGCATTTATGTGAAATAAGGTAGGTCTTCTTTAGCCGGTATCAATATGAAAACGCGTGTAACCATATCCATGTATTGTGTCAGATGAAGCGGGTGGGCGTGAGCGGTAGGTTGGTGCCGTTCTTCAAGTGCGTTTGCGTTTACTTCATGGTGGCTGGGGGCACGGGCGGCGCGCCGTCGCTGGTCGCGGCCGCGGCCAAGTGCGCGCCCGTGCTGTGCCTGCTACTCTTCGTGCTGCTGCACCACGGATTGACCATGAATAAACAGTCAGTCTCTTATACTTTGTACTATTAGGGTGGCAAACTAGCTTACGGTTCTCGCCGATATTGTAATGTATTGCGCATCTAACGCTACGCAGATATTACACAATCGCAACAAAAATCTTGTAATTGAAAATATCATTCTTATTTCCCAGTAAACTTATAAAGCGAAACAGTTGCTGATTAGCAGTAAACATAAGTATGCTCAACATATTCTCACCAGGCCCGGGTACGGATATCTGGTGCCCCAAAGCACTCGGTATTCGGGGTCTCACCCACATCTAAATCTAAAATTTACCAGAACAGTCTCAAACTCACCCCATATGGAAGATTATGTAGACATAATCTTGCATACGGGGTATCCATCCCATATATAGATACATGGGATGGATGAGTGTCCCTATGATTCAGGCATGGGACCGTATATGCTTTTATAGGCAGCCAAAAAGTGTCGAAAAGGGTATGAGTGGCTGTTCCTAGAGGTGTGTCGGTTCGAACACTAACACATGGTAGTGAATGTTGGGTATGGCAGAAAAAGCTCGCGAGTAGAAAAAATGCTGTCGAAATGAGAGCACTTCGAAGTATGTATGGTGTGAGTTTGAGAGATAAATTAAAGAATAGTGTGATAAGAGATCAATGCGGTGAAAAAGATGATGTTACGACAACAATACCTATGTACAAAAAATCGGAACTTACAAGGTAAAATAACAAATAGAACCGTACTTTAAACCTTATGTCAATCAATAGCCACGTATGGTATTTCGGAAAGGGGTGGAGCCAGGAAGAGTACCTTTATATCAATTAAAAGAGCGCTCAGATATATCTTAAAAGTCCTAGATATTAAACCATTTAGATACCTTACCACTAAATTATATAACGAATTTAATGTACTAAATATTATACAGCTTTATATTAAGATCATAGTTAAGACCGCTTTCACTTGAACGTTATTTAATATTTAATCATCTTTCATAAATAATATTTGGTATTGTGTATGTATGTATATATACATATTAATGTGTTATTAATAATAGCGAAGCATTTATTTAATAAGTATGTTTAAATAAGTGTAGTGATGATGGTTCCTTATTAAGATCGTTTATTTTAGTGTACAAATTAAAGATATTGTTACGTATATTGTTTGTAGGTAAATTGTATTAGATTATATTAAGTTTTAAATGGTTCATGTCGGTGCACTCTGTAATTTTTCTTTGAAATAAACATTTCAATTTCTAACAATAGAGAAAGGAATATTGAGGTGGTTTGGACATGTAGAAAGGATGGATGAATGTAGAATGACTGCACAAATATATAGAAAAGAAAGAAGAGTTGATACTGAACGACCTATGTAAACATACGTTAACCAGGTAGAAGAGGTTTTAAAGATGGACCAGGTTAGGAGTACCAAGAATAATAGAGCGTGTATGAAACAATATGTTACAATAAATACAAATTGTGAAAACCAGAGCAAATAATGAACTACAAAAGCCTGTCGAGAAAATAAAAATTACAAATTTCTGCAAAGGTATGAGAGTCCTAACCCCGATCAGCTTAAAAGGAAGTAGAGAAGGAACTGTGGAATTCTTGAATATTGTATTGAGGTGGCTAACGCGGCGCGGGGGGCGGGGACGTGTCGGACAGGGGGTGGTACGCGCGGCGCGTCGCGGCGGGCCTCGCGCTGTCGGCGCTGGGCGACGGGTTGCTGGTGTGGCCGCAGCACTTCGTGGCGGGCATGGGCGCCTTCGCGGCCGCGCACCTGGCCTACATCGCCGCCTTCCGCTTCCGACCGCTGGCGCCAAAGCTGGCGTTCGCCTGCTTTACGGCGACGGGCGCGTTCCAGGCGTTCATCTCGCCGCCCGGCCTGCTGCGCGCGCTCGTGCCCGGCTACAGCACGCTGCTGGCCACCATGGCCTGGCGCGGCGCGGCGCGCGGCGGCAGCGGCGCCTTGGGCGCGCTATTCTTTCTCCTGTCCGATGCGATCCTCGCCTACAGCCTGTTCGGCGACGCCGTGCCTTACAAACAGGTGAGACGTCGGTTCTGGTCGAGGAGTCGCGAAATTTGATCGAAGCCGACGCCGCCGACCGCGGCCGTCTACGATATCGAAGGAATCTTGCTAGTTTGTATCTCTCTCTCTCTGTGTATTGAAACGTGGCCTCGATTGAGTCGACTGTAATATTCGTGGCACAGACGCTGGTGATGTCGACATACTACCTTGGCCAGCTGGGAATCACTCTGAGCGTGCTGGAGCCGTTGCACACGAGCACGGCGTACTAGCGGGCACTGGCGGGCGCGCCCCGGCCGCGGCCGCGCCCGCGCCCGCGCCCCCGGCCTGCG
>JACJUM010002279.1:14692970-14703069 GCA_020976665.1 Heortia vitessoides | reverse complement strand
ACACACGCGACGCGCGACACACGCGACGCGCGACACACGCGACGCGCGACACGCGACACGCCGCCGCGTCGAGCCCCACCAAGGCCTAACTTAAACGTGCACACAGTTATGGACTCAAATGATGTGCGGTGGCGGTAATGTGGTCGGTGAAGCCTGAAGTCCAACGTTAGTTGTACATTAGTTTCACACATAAGAAGAGCCCGTGGTAAAATGTTAGATGGATTAACGGATGGAACCCCCTGGTTTGAGGTTATTTCACTGTGCGAGGCTTTATATGAAGCTTGTGAAGTCAAAGTGAGATGAAACATGCTGATCTGGTCTCTGGAATAAAGGTGAACTCGAAACAGGTGAAGCAGATAACGGGATAGAAACTATAATAATTGTTAGCAAAAATCTAAGCTGGAAAAAAAAAACACTGACGATAGAACTACCGAAGAGGGCCCGGAGACGAGCAATGTTCGGTCCGGGTAACATGCAAGTCTCGTGGCTCGGCATGCAGTCCCGCGGGCGGCGACGTACCTTGAAGTACTTGACGGTCTTGACGCGCAGCTCCAGCGTGGCGTCCTCGTCCGTGACGAACAGCGCCTGCGCGTGCTGCTGGAAGGCGGAGACGGTCCACATGTGGTTGACGCCCTCCTCCACCGCCTTAGCCAGCGCCAGCGCCTTGTGCACGCCCGTGATCAGGATCATCACCTGCCCCGCCCACCCACGACACACCCGTTACTACGAGTTTTAAATCATTCGCTCGCCCGGTTCCGACCGAAAATAACAATAACTATAAAATTGCCGGATCCGTTTACAGGCGAGGATACTTTAACTGTCATCTACATCCAAAGTTGCATCTCCAACTCCTAATAACCAATGCCAGCGGCGCGAGGGCGTCGGGCCGCCGTACCTCCTTGGCGTCCATGACGGTGCCGACGCCGACGGTGAGGGCCTGGCGCGGCACCTTGGAGATGTCGTGGCCGAAGAACCGCTTGTTGGCCTCCAGCGTGTCGTAGGCGAGCGTCTTGACGCGCGTGCGCGACACCAGCGAGGAGCCCGGCTCGTTGAAGGCGATGTGTCCGTCCGGCCCGATGCCTGCGGCACACATCGCTTCACTTGTGGATGACTGAATACTGGTTTCCTTGTTATTTTCACAATATTTTTTATCGCAACACGATTTTGCACGGTAACGTAAAAAAGTTAATATAAATAATTTAAACTGTAGGTATTATCACTCTCAGACCTGAGGTACCGGAGTAGAATAGTACATCCCCCTGCACCAGGTGTCGTAAGAGGCGACTGAGGTACCAGAACAAACAGATGGCGGTAAATCCGTCCGAAACAGTGCAGCTCAAATGTACAGGGCGAGGGTGGGCAGCAGCATCCCCGTTGCGAAAACTGCGCTACGCGATTGCCAACAAGTTTGCCCGGCGCGGCAATTATGAGTAAAATCCCTCCTTTCTTGGGGAGGCTAATGTAGTGTTGATCTGTTTGCTTTGTGCACGGAAACGCTCAGTGTAACTGACTTATTAAAATTGATAAGGATTATTACTGAGTCCGTATAAATAGCTAGTTTCCGAATGACCGCATTGTATGCGATCATTTTTCCGCATAGTAGTAATAGCGGAGCGACGGCCGCACCTCCGATGAAAAGGTGCACGCCGCCCGCCTTCTGTATGAGGTCCTCAAAGCGCTGGCACTCGGCGACCAGGTCGGCCGCGTTGCCGTCCAGCACATGCGCGTTGGCCGGCTCGATGTCCACATGCTTGAAGAACTCGTTCCACATGTAGTAGTGGTAGGACTCCGGGTGGTCGCGCGGCAGACCTGGCACACACCCCGAACCGATCATGAGTGATTTATAATAACTGGACTTATTCATTCAATTCTACTACATTTTAAACTTCAAAGTAGCTTGGGTGGTTACCAAGAATCGCACCACTCGCTAATGTCGCCAAGCGAATTGCAATATCGCTGGGTGTTTATATTCACCCTCTAAAAACGTGAGGTCGCCCCGGCTCGAAGATGCCATTCGAAAACAAACTCCACTTACCGACATACTCGTCCATGTTGAAGGTGGTGACATATTTGAAGGAGATCTTGCCCTCCCTGTGGAACTGTATGAGCTTGCGGTACATGCCGAGCGGCGTGCCGCCGGTGGGCAGGCCCAGCACGAAGTGGCGGCCGGGCCCGGGCGCGAACTGCGTCACGCGCTGCAGCACGAAGCGTGCCGCCCACTCGGCCACCACCTCCGCGTCATCCAGGATTATCAGCCGCATGCTTCCTTGGTTTCCCTAGCTACTGCTGTGCTCACGTCACGCTGCGACCGAGTGGAACTTGCTGAAACTTATACCGACTTTATGTTACATCTTGCTGAGTCCTTAGGTAGCGATCGACAAAGTATAAGCGCGACACACGTATAACCATTTTGACAAGAAAATAAACTTAAAGTTGTTTGCTCTGCATCATTTAATATTATATGATTTTATAATTTTGAAGATTTTATGATATTTTATATTTGTATATAGGTATTTGCCTTGGTAAGGCATCACGCACGAACGGCCGGACAGATTTCACAAATTCTTAGGCCCATAGTACACGGCGTATTTTAAACGCGCCGACGACGCGCGTTTCAGAAACGCGCGTTTTTGGCGACGTGGACGCTGCTTGTTGCGTACTAGATACTAGTACGTAAGGTACGTACTTAGGTTACTAGGTTGCGTTCGAATTGCGTTTGAAGCGCGTATACGCGCGTCATCTGCGCGTCGTCGGCGCGTTTAAAAAACGCCGTGTACTATGGCCCTTATTGTATTATGTGAACACAACCTCAGCGCTTCCGCCAGGTACCAACAAAGTGGAATAGTAGGTACCTTCCCCTGTACCAGGTGACGTAAGAGGCGACTAAGTTACCAATACCGACAGATAGTGGTATATCCATCAGAGACAGTGTAGCTCAAATGCACAGGGCGCTCTGCAATTCTTCTGACTTCCAATATCTGATGTGATGATAACCTCAACAATACAGTTTATTTCCATCAATGTTAATCTTTGGACTAAGTACTAACTGCCATCTGACTGATCAAACGATTCGAGCACCTTACACAACCAAAATCTTTGTGATGATATTTCTGCGTGTTGTCTCTGCGTCTGAATCTGGATCACAAATACAATACTTAAATATATGTAAATATTCCTCCTTTGTTTGATGTCCGTAACACGAATGCTTTAAGCGACTTATCACAGGGTCAGTATAATAGTTAATGTATGATATGTTGTGAGTTGATTATTATTTCTTTCTTTCTTTTACCTCGTACAAACATTGCCTTGACAGTTACAAATACAATAAAAAACGAATTATACTAAATATGGTTAAGTCATTCTAGTTATGTGCATAACTTAAATGCCGCAGATTATTTTTATTGATGTTCATAGATAATAAAGACGATGCCCTCGACATTTGCCTTCGGGCGATTAGCGCTGCGAGTAGCCTACTTTCATTACCTTTTAACAAAAAGAAATGCTATATCCGAATAGTTGTACATAATTAAATTTATAGGATGAATCCAACAGTGAATGATTTTATTTTTGATCTCATTGAAATGTCATTAATGTGGGCGATGGTCATAACTTGGCGAATAGGAAAAGGAAACGCGTACATCGTTAAAAGTCTATGTTAGCGAAATTTCATTGAAATCTGTTTGACCGCGATAAGAAACTAACATCGACGTAAACTTTGTAGTTTTTAATATTATATATATCAGCATTTTTAATATTATATTTATTAAGTATGCTCTGCAACAAAGTATCTGAAAATTACTCTAGTAATTAAAATATAATTATTAGTAGATTTGACAGATTTGTGTACCTGGCTGATATGTTGCCTTAAATGTATTACATTATACAGTTTTAATTTTCAAATCAATTTAGTACGTACGATTTCTCATCAATTGTGCATTTTTCACATTAGACGCATTGCTATTAATAGTTGTTCTTATTTACAATAAGCTTTTCTCATGAATCAAACATATTAGTGATTCTCCAAGATTTTGCAAATTAATTATTGAATGATTCCACCACAAATAAGGACACTCCAATTCGTCCTTCAAGATATAGAGGTCGAATTGCGGTAAAACATTACATACGTGCGCACGTTCACTAAGTATGAACGAATGGAAAGGTAGCTGATTGTACCAAAGTGAACACAATGTGATGTTATTACATTTGTCACGTAGGTATCAATACATGCAGACCGCGCGCTGTGCGCTGTTTGTTCATTGAACAGAGATAAAAAGTCGACGCCCTAATTACAAACTGCTGATTAAGTACAAGTTCAAAAGCCTCAGAGACGACTCCATGAAGAAATAATATGATTAGGTATCATTCTGTTACGACACATACCTACTTATGAGACAGCATCAACACACTGAATCAATCAAGTTAATTGTTGAAAGCGGGGTTTCGGTACAGATAAAAAGACAAATCATCGGACGGTGATCGTATAGTTAATCGACGATTTCCAGGATTATTATTTAAGTTTTAAATCTGCATTTGTCAAGAGAACTGCAGAAATATAATAAGTCACAGCGTGCAAACGGTTCATCGGTCGCAGCGAGAACCGGTCTCTTGTGAATATAGAATCTTGCGATGGCATTATATTTCGTAAATATTTTTATATTTTAAATGTATACATATCAAGTTTAAACTTGATACATCGGTGCATAATATATTCGATCGTATCACAAATGCCTACGTATGAAATAATAAATGAGTATCGACGAACAGCCACAGAACTGCAGCCGGTGAATACAATAGTTGGGAACGAAAAAACAACGGAGCCGTCCGTCGTCGGTATTTCGGGCAGGTCGTCGGCCTGCGCGGTCACTCACCTCGTGCTGCGTGCTCGCGGGCTGCGCGCGCTCTACCGCTTTACGCCGCGGGAGACGACAAACAACCGCGCCTGCCGTCTCCCGTCACCTGTCACCTGTCAACTGTCAACTGTCACAAACCCGCGACACTTCTCCGCGCGGGGTTGCCGCGTTCGGGTGCACGCACTCCGCCGTTAGGATAGGAAAATAAAACAACGCCGTTCCAATAAATGATGTTTATTTCTAATACAGTAATACTCATTAGGAGATTATCCGAAATATTTAAGAGAATTTCGCTAGAAATATTTAAAAAGACAGAACAACATTAACAGTAGATTTGAGAATCGAGATATACGCGAGTGATCGAGAACGAACGCGGTTCCAGACTGTCTTCTAATTAGTACGAATGGAATCGAGCGCAGGAGGAACCGCTTCCGTAGTATCTTCTAAGTTTAAAATAAGGTTTCGCTTACTTAAAGTCTATTCTATACTGTAGTTTATATTACTGTAAAATGAGTAAAACCTAGTTATTCTAGGGATCAAAACGATCATCGGTGTCGTCTAATGTAATATAACAAGGTGCGAGCAGAATCGCGGGAGCCGGCAGCTCGCGGGTCTTTCTGAAATGTGCGAGTCTTAGTTGCACTCGCGGCTTTTCTGAGTTGAGAGCATGTTCCGCTCGCCCGACTTCATCCAAAGCTCTAATGTCATTATAAAACTATCTAACAATAAAAATATATGTACGCTTAAATTAATTCTAGAATCGGCAAGTCGTATTGATATAGCCATCGCGATACATCTACAATATAAGGTTACCTCCGGGTAGTACTCGATATACCAGTATGAGGACGCGGGAGGATGCGGACGGCGGACGGCGGACGGCAGGTGGCGTCCCGGCCGTCTGGTCGTCCGGTCGTACGGTCGTTGATATCACAGAAAGTTTATAACGACTGCGTTAGTGTATAAAAAATAAGTAACATCACTAAAACAACTTCGATTGTGGTGGGGCGATTCGATCGCCTGGCGATATAGTACAATAATCGAGTCGGTCGCGGGCGCCGGCCGGCGGTCTCGGGGCCCGGGACAGGACCATATTTCGGGCCATCCCGAAAAATGATTCGTATGAAAGCTAAGAAAGAGCGCGCAATTGTATTGTGGGCCGGCATGCTGCGGGCGGCGGGCGCGGCCCTCCGGGGTGTTGCGGCCTTCAACTCGTCCAGGGCACGTAACGGTAGCAAGGCACTATTGTGGGTTTATTTTGGCACTTCATTTTACAGAAACGAGAGCGGTGCAGGTTATTGTTCAGCAACAATTTTAACGGAATCGAGCGACGCCGCCACACCAGGCTGCGGCCTTCTTTCCTCGACCGAGACCAACTCGCTAAACAAGTCGCGCCGGCCTCGCGCCAACTACTGCACGGATGTAACTGGCGATCAGACGAAGAAGTCGTGCAGACGGGCGTAGCCGCGTACGTCGTAAGTGGGCGGGCCGAGCGGGGCGGGCGGGGCGAGGGGTGCGGGCGGGGTGAGGGGCGCGCGCAGGGCGGGGCGCGCCGAGTATCAGCATCGCGGGAGCGGGTGCGGGGGCGGGTGCGGGGGCGGGTGTGCGTGCGGGGGCGGCGGGGGCGCGGGGGAGGCGGTGCGCGGGCGCTTGGCGGGCGGGTCGCCGTCCCCGGTCCAGTACGCGTACTCGGGCATCCATTTGAGCAGCTGCGCGTCGAAGAACTCCTCGAGCCGTTTAGCGTCTTTGTAAATCGACGAGTCCGGCTGTCAAAAACGAGATAACACTTTCATTGAATGCACAATATTCAATGTAAAAATTTGTTTAATTTTTTATACGTCGAAGTGCCTGCTGGACGCATCGCGTCCGCTCAGGGTCTCGCAGATGGCACGTGGCAGTGGCACCTCTAATGGTGACGGGTAACTTTTCTAAAAGAGGGCTATGAGAATGAATGTGAACGATGAACGTGTAAAATTGGATGAAACTGTTGATAAGTATAGTGTGCGGTGTGCGACGCAGTGGCGGGAGTACAGTACCGGGTTATAGTGGTAGGCGTTGCGGAACAGCAGCCGGCAGTCGGCGACGAACTGCGACACGTGCGTGTAGCGGAGCGGCGCGCGCGGCTGCAGCTTCATGCGGATCATGTCCAGACACATCGGCCGCGAGATCTGCGCACACGCGCCACATGCGTCAGTCTGCGTATCTCTTTAAGGAACCGAACGGCTCGATAAGATAAGGGGGAATCTACGGGAAGGGGGTCGTCTGCTGCCACTCTCACTCGTCATCTTGAGGTCACTAAAGGTAATTAAATGATTTGGAGGTATTTGGAATGATATTGGCAGTGTAGCGTGAGACGCTCCAGGAGCTGCTGCTGGCGCGGCGGCCGGCGGCCCTACCTTGGCGTGGTAGTGCAGGTTGTCCTGCGGCACGGGTTCGCGGAAGGGCAGGCTGGCCTCATACTGGCAGTACAGTTCCAGCGTGAGACGCTCCACGAGCCGCTGCTGGCGCGGCGGCAGGCCGGCGCCGGCCCACGCCGCCTCGTCGTCCGGCGGACTGTCGGCGAAGTTCACGCACAGCAGGCACTGCCACGTCTCCGTCTCGCTGCACAGTCCAAGGTTTGTATGTACGGGATCAGCGGGATCAGGAAGTTTGTAAATAAAAATGTAGGCTCCAATATTTTCGATGCCTCCTTTAAAAGGCATTGAAAATGTTTCGCATTAAATTCACTGCGACCTCTTTCTATTAGTCGTTGCCGCGCGCGGTTTCGACTGACCTTTTGTGTCGAACGGTAAACTAGTGTGATTGAAATCGTGCAAAAGCGTGAGGGCTGATAGAAAAATGTAATGTTTGCCGCGTGTAAAATAAATTATGTATGAATGTACAACGAAACACATTAACGTTAACTAGCGAAGTAATTTCTCTGCATGTTGTTTCAATTTCCAGGTAAGATATGCCGTTATGCTTTTATTTAACTCAAACGCAATTCGATTTTATTTGACAATAATTGAGGTTTTAATAAAAAACACGTAGGTAGTATTCGACGATTTCAAGAGCAGTTTTAAGAAAATAGCCATCTTTCTATTCGAATGATGTAGCCTGTTCGGCGGGAGGGGGCGTGGCCCGGCGGCGATGTACTCACTCGGGCAGCTTCTCGATGGTGGGTATGTGGCAGTACTGGTGGAACACCTTGGGGCACTTGTCGCAGCACATGAGCTCGCCGCCGTCCATGCAGACGGCGCACCAGTCCTCGTTGGGGTCGCCGGACGCCGCGCCCGCGCCGGCCGCCGCCGCCGCCTCGCCCGGCTTGTCTGCGCGCAGCCGTCGTCACCACGTCATAGTACGTCATCGTCAGTTCGCGCCGACCCCGGCCCGAATTTCGGTGCCACTTTCCGGGCGGGGGTCTCGGCGAATATCAAGAAACTAATTATTATTCGTGGAGGAGAAAAATTGCGAAGAAAATCTTTACTAGGTCCGTTAGGGCTTTTCGACTATTTTAAAATCTAGGCTTCACTAGGCGAATAAAAGTATGAAGCGAATGATTGTTCATTAAAGTGTGCGTGTTTACTCACGCGGGCTGCGGTCGGGCCCGGTGGACGAGTGCACGTGCGGCGCGGGCGAGGGCGCGGAGGGCGCGGGCGGCGCGGGCGGCGCCTCGGCCACCACCTGCACGCCGTTGGAGTCCAGCTTGGCGATGGTGGCCATGAGGTCCTGCACCGACTCCGCGCACACCTTGTCAAGCTCCGACGCGCCGGACGCGCTCGCGCCGACCCCCTGCGGGCAGGGAGTCACGAATTTTCCGTACATCGCAATCATCCGCAATAAGTTTTAAAACATTCGATGCGATCACAATTTTCTAAAAGTTCTTCGCTACAAATATCGACGATGAATCGGATATATTTTCCAAAGTTTGATGTAAGAAATGCAGTTATAATAAATAAACCAGCAGTCGCGTCGGAGTTTTGTTTGTTTCTTTTTAAATTTACGCACTATGTTATGAAACGCGTATAGAACATGATATGATGGGAGACGCATGCAGATTTGACACAGCTGACCTGTGTTCATCGTAAAAAAATATAACTACTATAAATTGAGATATGAACTATGTCACCGCTCAAGTAAAATCAGTCTGTACACACAGCAACAGACCAACCGACCCAAATCTGTAAAAACTTCGCAATGGATTTAAATCTATAAAGTGGGACATTAAGTTCTAAATTGACAGATAGGTAGGTAGGTTCTCTGATGCCCACAGCATGCAGTGCGGCCGGAATAAATATAAATCAGTAAAAATAAATACTGTATTATTCTTTCTACATTGTTTTAGTAACTGTTAAGGCTCGAAATACCAGCGTCGCATAACCAATACTTTCTATATTTTTATTAAAACTCAGGTAGAAGGATTAACGAAATAAGTATATTAAGAATATAATAAGGTTTAACATTGTGGTTTGCAACCGACGAGATCGTTTACACTGACTTAGTGAGTTTCAATCCCACTCTAATACCTTCCTTAAGCGACGTTGGCATTCAAGAGATCATCTTTATATATTTTTGAAGACATGAACACATCGCTAAAACATTGGGAACACACCGGGCGGGTTCGCAGCGCAGTTATATAAATCCGCGCGAACACGCCAGGCGCGCCGGGAACATCGAACGCGTAAAAAGCTACAACGAAGCGGCACTCACGCCGAGACTGGGGCTGGGCGTCTTGGGGTTGGTGGAGGTGACGGCGGAGGGCGCGGGGGGCGCGCGCGGCCGCGACAGCGTGATCTTGTAGTCCGGCCCGCCCAGCGCGCACGCGCCGCCGCCGCCCGCGTCCGCGCCTCCTGCGGACAGCCACGGCGCCCCGCCGCCTCGGTCAGCCTCGGTCAGCCGCGGCCTCCCAGGAGGTCGCTACAAGGAGCGAGCGGTCGGACACGACGACCGACCGACCCTTATGTCCTCCCGGACTCATACAATTATCCATTTTTAAAGAGAAAAACGTTTTATCTGAGATTTAAGCGAGTGCAGATCCGTGGTCTCCGCCTACCTCGACGGGACCCGGGCGTGATGTATGTACCTATGTATGCAAAAATTACTTTACTTCTGAAAACGTAGCGGCGATGAGTGTGCGGACTGCGCGACGAGTGCTCCTTGAATGCGAGGAGAGGACAAATAGGTCATTTAGTGTCCTAATTTAATCCTAGTCTGCCGGCACCAGCGCGGTCGTAAAAACTAAATTTACAGTACTTTCATTACTCGACTGAGTC
>JACJUM010002279.1:14662273-14684626 GCA_020976665.1 Heortia vitessoides | reverse complement strand
AAAAAAAAAAAAAAAAAAAAAAAAAAAAAAAAAAAAAAAAACGAGTACGCTGGTGTTCGGTGTGACGCGGTGTTGCCGTCGCGCGGCGCCCGCGGCCGGCGCGGGCGCGGGCGGGGCGGGGGGGTCGTGGGCGCCGCCCGCGCCGCCCGCGCCGTCCACCTTGCCGTCCACCACGATCGCGCCGATCGACGACAACACTGCGTCACACCGAACACCAGGTTACTCGGGGTCATCGAAGATGTCAGCCGCAGTGCAGTAGGCAGTAGGGCCGCGCGGGACACTGACCTCGCAGCAGGTCGGGCAGCTTGTCCAGCGCCAGGCTGATGCGCACGGGGATCTCGGGGTTGGGGATGTCGGCGCGCCGGCTCTTGATGCGCTGCAGGTGCGCGCACACGGCGCGCTTGCTGTGCAGCACGGCCGTGTCGCTGCCCTGCCGGCACACCTCGTTGCTACATGCGCGGCACACCTCGTTGCTACATGCGCGGCACACCTCGTTGCTTCATGCGCGACGACGCGGAAGCGGTGGTCGCGGATTACGGAGTATAGACCACTGAGCTAATGAACTAGCGTCATTTGATAATTCAAAAGCCTTTCACGAAGCGTCGCAGCTTATTGATACACGAGTTGTCTGCGTGCAGCATCGATGACCCTCTATTTTTTTGTTTACTCGATATGTAAGTGAGCTACCCAGTGTCGTTCTCAATGCAACCCGATCAAAAATTTTAAATATCTCTGGACTCGTACCTCGGTCCAATCATATTCAATATTTTTAAAATTTAATGTGTGGCGCCCCACGCAGTAACGCGATTTGTCAGGCAATTCGACCTGATATAACACACATTTTTCGGAAGCTTTTACTTACACTGATGATTTAAAGTTTGCACATGCTGTTGATAGTTAGAACGTAACTTAGGTTCAGCATACAGACTGCAAGCGAAGCGTCTAAATGTACGTACGTACATTACCTTAATACGTTTTAGTTTTCGGCTGAAAGTAACGAAGCCGGCAATCGACCGAGCGAGCCAACTTAAGCGGTTAAGGTTAACGACGATGACTCGATCAAAATAAATGAAATTTAACATAAGTCGCAGGTAGGAAAAGTGGAAAGCGGGCGCGCGGTGAGGACGGCAGGCCTCACCTGCTCCAGCGCCGTGTTGACGAAGTCGACGCAGTGGTCGGTGATGGCGGCGAGCTGTTCCAGCGCGTCCTTCTTCTCCGCCAGCGTGCGCTGCTTGGCGTCGCACACCTCGTTGAGGCGCAGCACAAGCTGCTTGCCGCGCGTGTTGATCGCGTTCGTCAACCTGCGCCGCACAAACACACCCGCCACGTACTATGGACTCTCAGTTTGTCCCCCCCCCCCCCCCCCCAAAAATAGGAGTTATACTGACTTGACGACTGTCTGCGTGATCTCGTGAACGAGCGCCTTCTTCTTGTCGGCGATGAGCTGCTGGCGGTCGCGGATCACCTTCATGGCCGAGCCGAGCAGCACGCGCTTGTAGCTGACCTCCGACAGCAGCGACGTTATGTTCAGCCGCGCCTGCCGAATGTGTCATATATGAAATAGCCCCGTTGATTTTCATGTGTGTCGCTGACGCATCACAAGAGATATCGGTGTGATACTGCTGGACATATATTATTTTTACCCTGGGCAAGCGCATTGGCAACCGCAAAGTGCAGCTTTTGCGACGGGGGTGCTGCTGCCGACCCTGTTCTGTGCATTTGAGTTGCACTGTAACGGATGCAGTGGACTGCACCCGCCGTAATCTATTCGTCTAAAGACTACGTCAGCGTCCATTACAATTTATCGAAGTGAAAGGTTATGCCGTGAAGGCGTAACGAACACCGTCATTTTCAATGTCATGTATGGATGTTTAAATATAATACTACTATTATATACTGTCATTCTATCAGCCATAAAATAGAGGGATTTTTGCCCATAATTGCCGCGCTGGGCAGGCGTGGTCGCAATTGCATTTACGACGATTTAAGTGCTTCCAAGAACATAGGTGTGGTGAATAAGTGAATACGGCGAACCTGCGCGGCCATCTCCGTGCTGAACTGGTACTTGTGGTCCCGGTGGTGCTGCAGCTGGCAGTCGCGGCACGTCAGCCGGTCGCACGTCTCGCAGAACAGCGACAGCCGCTCCTGGCCAACGACGGACAGGTGACCCGATTAATAGTGCACACTCCTTACGGTTTAGCTTGATTCGAATGACAGCTAGTCTGGCTCGAATTGAATTAAATAGCACAATATACACATTGATTTTACACTACGACAACAACATTATATTTATATTAAATAAATAACATAATTGTAACATTTTTATAGACTTAGTACCTTATTGTACGTCCTGATTACCTAAAAGTTATACAGATACTACTACAACATTTATTATTAAACACAATTTACCTTTAACATGACCCCAAATCACAGTATTGCGTTGTATCGATTGCATGAATAATACGCCAGCAGTCTGATGTCAGAATGAACCTTTTTCGTAGCCATTTTACCCAACACATAGACTACGGGGCATATGAGTTCCCGCAACATAAAAGAGCTCTCTTCAATGTAGAATTTTGACTGAATTTTATTAAATAATTTGATGTTATGAACTTGAGCTGTTCATATATCATATGTTTTCTATATAACCACATTCAGTTATATAATTATTTATGCTAACATCTGTCATACTAATTAAGCTATATTTTAAGAAGTATAAAAGCCATAAAAATTTATAGAGGAGTAGGAAATATAAGACCCCATTTACGAAATGGGGTCGTGAAGGAAGCGTCGCCAGCGCCCTCAGCTCCCACGGCGGAGACCCTAGCCGCGGGAGGTGGCAGTACCTGCACGTGGTCGCGGCAGAACATGTCGTGCGCGCTGCGCGAGGACTGCGCCGCCTGCAGCTCGGCCACCGCCTCCTCCTTGCTCTTGATCGTGTGCTCCTTCGTGATCTTCAGCCTGCACGCACACACATGCCTCAGCCACGGCACACACCCACCAGAACCGTGCGATACGCATCGTGTCACAGTGTGGTTGGGTGCGTTCCCTCGTGCCCGAATCCCTAACGTTCGGAAGTAATTCCTGAACGTGTCAACGCATGGAACGGCATTCGGGGGTCGCTCGTCATCTGATGCCGATGTTGAGCTTACAAAAAATATTTTTTGAAGCCTGGGAGGTTTCACAAGTCGCTTTAGGGATCTTCTGAGATTCGTCCAAGACATTTGATTGTGTACGCCATGATAAATACATTGGCCAGGAAATTACACCACTTTGGGGTTAGAGGTTCCTCTAGTTTATTTGAATCTTACCTTCAAGGTAGAATTTAAACGGTGGACGTTAATGGAATCGGTCACCTGAGTCATTGGTTTCTATGGGTGCACTACAAGGCACAATATTAGGCTCTTTCCTGTTCCAAATATATATTTATGATTTACCATATTTAATAAAAGACTGCAGCGATAAAGTTTTGTTTGCAGATGATACTTCACTTCTATTCAAAGTGAAAAGAAACATTATATCGAAAGTAGTGAACTGGTTTAACGTTAATAATTTGTCCCTTAATGTAAAAAAGAAATTTGTTACACCAAATGTTGAAAAAACACATTCATGCATAGTAGTTGGGAACGAGTAGCTGGAAGTCAACACTACAGTTTTCAGACAGCAAGCTACAATGGGGACCTCATATAGTTGATCACGCTAATAGACTTAGTTCTACAGCTTATACAATACACAAAAATCGTCAATTAACAGACGTAGATAGCTCGCCCAGTTTATTTTGTTTATTTCCAGTCTTATGGTATATTACTGTGGGGTAGTGCTGCTAAAGAAAATTTAACATTTGTGCTGTAGAAAAGGGCTATTCGTGCGAAAAATTACTCAAAAAAAGTCACTGAAAGAAAAATTTAAAATTTTTTACATAATTACTGTACACTATCAGTGTAGGTATGTATATAAAAACATCATGTATGTCTATAAAAACAAGCATGTTTAAGGAAAACTGCGATATACATAAAGTTAATACAAAAAATAAATATAAGCTCGAGGTGCCCACTACAAGCTCCGAACAATAAATAAATCCATTCAAGGGCAACTGCATAAGAGTTTTCAGTAAAATATCAGGCAGCATATCAGGCTAACCGATAAATAAATTTTTAAATTACCTAAAGAATAAGCTTATTTATCAAGGATATAATAGTGTTCAAGATTATATGAATGATACCGGATACAACTACCGGGAATCTAATTGCTCTAACATAAAGACTGTTTGTCAGCGCCGAAGCCGGTTGGGGTTCCACTATCGCTGACTATTTAGTATTGCTGGAACCTTTATCACCACCAGTTTTTCTTATAGGTTCCTTTCTGGTGGCTCGTGTATTGAAACTGCATTAAATTTAGTTTTAAGACCCGTCTGGTGCCGCCAGACTAATATAAGGTAGGCCTAATTTATATGTTAGGTGACTCTTATGATCCCGTGGGGTCATCGGGTCATCAATATTATGAGTATAATAGAATTTAGTACTACATACTTCTAAAATAAATTTGTTTCCTTTTTTTGTTTTGACGATTTGAAAGTGCTTATTATGGGCCTATTTGAATAAAGAATATATTATATTCTCAGTTTTCATTTTTATTGAGTTTAAGAAATGCCTGTGCCATCGGGCCCGTCAAAAACTTTAGACATTGACCCACACGGCGCACATTCCTTAATTCTGCCGGAGTATCATCCCGTTCCTTAAGTACGTTGAGGATTTCGATTAATTGACCCCCGACATCGCAGATAAACGGTATCGCCTAGATTTGACCTCATTCGGTATCCATACCGAGATACCTCAGTACATCTCGCTTTATTTAGATTACAGAAAGTTGTTTAGAGCTCAGATTGGTACTGTCGGTAATTGTGTGTTAAAGTTTAACCTGTTACAGCGATAAGATAGTTATTAAAACTAAAAAGAATTTTTTAATCTAAACGAATTGTTATCATACCACCAACAGCACCATATCCAGGCCAAATAAAATGAAATGTAGAGACCACATTAGTATCATTTAGATGTAAATATATACATATGTAGTCCAACGCTTAACTCAAAACGTTTTTCCGGCCATATATAAATGGCAAAAACAAACTCAATGTAATTCCATAGCGCCAGTTTACCTCTGATGCGCGCGCACGCAGTTGTCGCAGATGAACTCGGCGCAGTCCACGCAGTAGCTGGTGGCCGGCTCCGTGTCATCGCAGCTGTTGCACTGCTGCTCTCCGCTGATGCCTGCGTTCACGCCACACATTTTATCATACAGTATCCACGGGTTCACTCGGCTTACGTACGCCTGATATGGGACGACTGATGGCGCTCCATTCTTAATAAACTACTTTAATTTAAATTTTACATTTAAAATGTTCGTCGTGAATGTTTCTTTGCACTGAATGAAAGTCTCAAACTTTTAGTACTTTCTAGGATCTGAACTATGCAGCATTATGCACTCAACATGCAATGCAAATAGCATCAATTCAAAAAGCATACTGGCAATTATGTGTTATCTAAATTGACTGGGGTGTGGAATACGTAGAGTCGACTCACCCGTAGAACCCGCATGCTCCGCGGCGACCTTTTCGAGCACGAACCGCTGGTCGATAAGGTTGGCGACCTGGCACTGCAGCCGGCACGCCGGACACGTCACGGTGATTCGCTCTGCGCCTGTCACACCATTGTCACAGTTAAGCTGGCATAACCTGGCTAAGCCAGCCGTGAGGTACCGGCCGAGAAAAAATAGTACCTCCCCAGTACCGGGCATCAAAAGAGGCGTCGAAAGGTACCAGGACCGACAAATGGCGGTATATCCTTGCAAAATAGTGCAGCTTAAAAGCATCCCCGTCGCAAAAGCTGCGCTCTGCTGTTGCTAACACGCTGCACGATGAACTTGCCAGAGCTAGCTAACTCACACAGTGAGATTGCTAATTTTAAACATATTGAGACACACGTTTAACACGTATTTATTTGTTATTTTATATTGCTCTTATGGTAACCTGCGAATACGTTCATGTCGAGTGTTAAAAGACCATTGGTCGCGGGATTTGCTATACTAAAGAAATGTATGGCTGGATAAGCTGCCCCAAGTCTTGCTTATCCTTCTATGAGACTCAACAAACATAATAAATGTTTTAGAGGGCATGTGACGTGAGCGTCATCTTCGCAGCGATGTTCAAGCGTCCACGGCACACTCGTCCAGGTGCGTCTAGGTGTTACTAGGGCTAATTAATAAAAAGATAAAAATACGATATAATGAGCAACAAAATGGTCAGTGTTGTCTTTCACGATTTAACAACTTTTAGTGTTTTTTACGATTTAACACAGAATATTTTGTCTATGCTTTTATCATCAGCCATTGGACGTCAACTACCGCACATAGAGAGAGGTTTCGAATAGGCCCCGTTGTATTCGTCCTGCATTAAGGGCGATCCTGTGGTTGTAGTCAAATATACATCATAGAGTTGTAAAAATGATAATTTACCAAGAAAGTCCCTGGAGTTTGCCTGTCTCTCCTCGACCTTGGCGTTTATGCAGGGCTCGCAGGCCGAATGCAGACACTCCATGAGCTTGGGCGTGCCGTCTGCGAGTGCGAGCTGTGTATTACACAACACGCAGCGCGCGGCGGCGAGCGAGCGTGCTGCGCCAGGAGAGGCCAACGAGTCCGCGCCCTCGGTGCCACCACCCCCGCCACTGCTCTCGCCCTCTCCCACGCTGCCCGACACCTGAACAGAAAACAGCTAGGCTGGATACAAACACAACATATAGAATTTTCCACAACCATGCATTGAATAGACATTACAGTCTGCCTGATATTAAGTGATCACCATAGCCTATGGACGCCTTGTGATATGAAGTGTACATGTATGTTGGTTGACTCTTTAAACACTAAGGTACTCCCTTTATGAAGAACCCTATATGTAATCCTTACAACCTCAGCAGGGGGCATATTTAACATTTGATGAATTTGTAGAAGAAATTTCCATATAACACAATAATTTTGTTTATACACTTTTGAGGTTCTGTCATCTTGACCATGATGATATAAAGCAACCATCATACTAAGTGTTTGTTGTTGGTTTTTTCCAGGTGCTTAATGAAAATGGAATAATTTGATTTAAAAACCTGTCTAGTAAAGGCACGCACTTAAGAAATGGGCCTACTGCAGGATGATTGATTAGATATTGTAACTCTATCTGCACTGCATAGCACTTAAGAACCTACTGATTTGTGCAGTCTGTATTTAGGTCCAATAGAGTAAAATAAAATTTATTGAGAAGAAATTTATTAAGATTGTTGAATAAATAAATTTAGAAAGTAGTTATAACTATCTCTGTAAACATTTCGTTTCGGGCTGTCTTCGTAAATAAAAAGTTTAAGTTTTCTGCCACTATTGGCGCTCTCTCTCTCTCTGAAAAATTTTGTACGATTCGCTTGTGAACAATAAAGTGTATTAAGTTTTAATAAAAATCTAACAAGTTTTATTGAATTGCTGCCTAATCCATTGATAAATATAAGCAAAACATTTATTTCGATATTATAGTTAAAATATATAATGTTGTTTTGAATTATCCCCGGGGCACTGAGTAAATCTGCTAAAAATCAAAGTAAGATTTGGCTATATAATATTAAATAAAAAAAATGAAAAAATTATACATAATATAATAATAATTGACCGATACAATTATTATCCGAATTAAGCCAATCGACGTTGCCATCCATCGGTGAAGTTCTACGTTTTTTCTTTTACTACAAAAATAAAGAGAAGAAAAGCATACGTGAATCTGCGACTTCAACGGCTTGCGGAGTTATAAACTTGTGGGAAAAAGCTTGAATACCAATTAAATTAAAAAAAACATGTGGTCAGTAAAATTGAAAAACAATTCAAAAAATGGCAGAATGTAAAAAAATATAAAGAAAACAAGAAAAAACATTCTGAGGTATTAAAGAAAAAAGAAGAAAACTGGCAACAAAAATTAGAAAATTTTTTGATATTGCTCATCGTGATGCATTAAATATTATGACTATAGAAGAAGACAAGCAGTTTTTATTAGCAGTGCGATCAAAAATCGATGCCAGTTTTTAATTGGTTCAGCGGACAGAAAAAGTTTATATAAGTGTGAGAAAATAAAACAGAAAGAAGAACGCCATGAAAAATTGCGCCAGCGTGAAAACAAACATATCTCGGCTTTAACAGAAAAGTGCTCTTTTTCCGTATTATCATTTCTTTCATCGTCGTCGTCGGCCGCCACCAGTATAGAAGCAACTTCATCTGACTCCGAAAGCATATCACAATTGTCAGAAATGCAACCACCTCAGAAACGAGCTTGAAAAAGCATTATTAACAGCCAATTAGCTTCCAGTCTTGATGTCTCTAAATTGAGTGACAGACAAGCGACTAGGGTCGTGACATCTACTTCGAAAAGTGCAGGCTGTGGCATCCATCAAAATTTAATGTCAATAGATCTTCTATTTGTCGACAGCGTATGAAAATCGCAAAGCTGTTGCGGAGTTTAAACCCAATTCGTCATTAACAATCAATTAGGACGGTAAACTTATAGAAGATATTATTGGGCATGAAACTGTAGATCGGCTGCCAATCTTGGTATCAGGACATGGAGTTGATCAACTACTTGCAGTTCCAAAATTGGAACGTGGAACGAGCGAAGCATGTGCGTCAGCTGTCTACGAAGCTATAATTTCATGGAATTTGAGCGATAAGGTAAAATGTTTGTGTTTTGACACTACTGCTATAAATACCGGCTTAAGAAGTGGAGTATGCGTTCTTTTGGAGCGAAAAATGCATGCAAATATGCAAAATATGATTTGCTTTGCTTGTCGTCACCACATAATTGAAATTATGTTGTCAGCTGTAGTGGATCAATTGCTTGCCCAATCTAGTGGTCCTGATATACAATTATTTAAAAGATTTAATAACAATTGGAACTGCATTGACCAAAACGACTTCAAAACAATAACAGATGACCCTAAGGCAAGAATTCTTGCAGAAGTGGCCGCAGAGAGGATTTGCCAAAAAGCAACTACAAGTACATCAACCTCGAAATGACTACAGAGAACTACTGAATCTCACTATTATTTTCTTAGGAGGTGTTCTTGAAAAAGGCATTTTATTTAGAAGACCTGCTGGTCTACATCGAGCTAGGTGGATGGAGCCTGATACTGTCTGAAGATTTATATATTTAAGAATTAGTTTAAGCTAACAAAGAAGGACGAAAAGGCTGTGAGAGAAATATGCATTTTCACTGTGATGATTTATGTTAAATACTGATTTCAAGCCTCTACCCCATGTTCAGCACCAAGAAACGACTTGCAATTATTAAAAGATCTTAAAGCTTTTGAAAGCTTTAACAAAAATATAGCTACTGTTGCGCTAAAAACTTATAGACCACTCTAATATCTACATAGCAAGGATTAACAAATCACAAGAATTTTTTATTATAACAGGTATCTAGTTATTCAGTTTGGTTCATTTCATAATTAATAACACATCTTAACAATAAAACATTCCTACTAGAACCTGCATTACTACATCAAACAATCAATTAAATTATATTCAAAGAAAAGTTTAGTTCAATGCATATATAATTTATTATAATATATTTTTTACTTAACACACTTATTTATGAAGACTTAGAAAAGTATAGGAAATATTACTCTGCTACACATAATTTTTAAAACATAACAAAGTAATAGGATAATTTTGTTTCATTATACAATACAATTAAATTAAAGACCCAAACCTAAGTGGCAAATTCATTAAAAATATTTCTTTTGCATAGAGATGAGTTGAATTGACATACATCAAATGTTTTTTTATACAACACCGAGCTAAGGCAGCATGAGGTGCATACACACACTAGGTACAAGAGTGTGTATTGATATTGACCATATTAGTGGTATAATCAGAAACCGATTAGAAGTCCCTTGATTTCAGACGTAAGTTGTTCACAGCTTTTCTCTCCTGCAACTTGAGAAATGTTATATTTATAATATAAATATTTCACACAACATCTCATATAGAGACCTGACTCCGTAGTGAGTCCCTTAAAGCACTCGTGTCACAGACAATATAGGAATCACAAATATTATAAATACATATGCTTTTTAAACACTCAGGCACATAACAAACACAAATATCCTTTAAATAATTGTCCTCAGTGGAGATCAAACTCAAGACCCTTGGTGCACAAGATAGGATCACTACCATCTGTACAAATGGGCCATCAATTTCATATATATATATCATCCGTCCCGTACAATAAGTGTCCCCAGTACTGTATGTACTTTTTGTATTTTACACAGTTTATTGTGGAAAGCAATAATAAATACAATAAACTTTTGAAATATCTTTTTAATGTATTTTGATAAAAGTAATGTGGCAATTAATAATTGCCACATTATGTACTTTTATCTTTTATTATTGAATTAATATGAAATAAGGATGTGGAATAAAAAAGTAAGCCTTGTTATAACAAAATATTGAACAAACCACATCAACCAAGATACTATTTCATAATTTAATCAACTCAACAAAGATGTGCATTTTAATTTTATGGGTAATTGTAGGGTTATATGTAATAAAGACAAATAAATACAATAGGGTTAATAATAAAAACAAATTCCCACATCTCATCAATTGACCTGACTTTGTGGAAGCTGCTTAAACACTTGTGTTATGGACACCAGACAATAGAGGAATCATCAATGTATTACTTAAATCCATATATTACTACTACCATATGTACCATCAAGCAATTGATAGGATTGGTAGGTTATAAGGACATAGGAAAGCAAAGTAGAAAAAAATTAACACAAGGCACATTACTATTTACCCGCCTTGAAGGCCTGTTTTGAGCAGACTGTGGTTATTGGCCAGTTCTAACTTGGTATTAAACTCTTCATGTTATTTGATTAAAATACTAATTTTGACTGCATCAATAATGGTTGCTATTGGATAACTAAAATAGTTATTTAAATTTAACATTCAATATATTGTATAGTTGCATAAACTATGTATAAAAGCTATTAATATTCAGATTAAATAAACTTTCTAGTCAAGTTCATTAATTATTAAGCCATAAGCCACTCTAAACCTTTTGGTTTATTTAATCTTGTTTATTTAAATTTGTTTTTTTGTGTGCAAGTAATATTTAAAACTGGTAGGATTGAAGTTGAGCCTAATATATATGTACATATGTATATTTATCATTAATAACTCTTTCTGATGTTAGAATATTTAGAACATGTAATTATATTGTTTTATACAATAAATTACTTTATATTACATGTAACATAATTGTCCTGAAATTAATAATGTTACTATTATACAACATATATTACACATATATTTGAATATATCAAATATATATTAGTAGTAATATCAATATATAGTACATTGCATAACATATGTGATTTGTAACAAACAAGTTTTAGTCAAAAGTGATGTTTACAAACTTTCACCCACTTGCAAGATCGGCGTCATGCTGTAAAGATGGCCACTTACATTGGCGGTGGAGGGCGGCGCCGCTGCGACATCAGCCAATTCGTCCGGCACTTCTTCCTTGATGGAGACGCCGAGCAGCGGCGCAAGGTCCATCAGCAGCGCGCGCTCGATCTCGTCGCCACTCGCTTGAAAATTTAAGCTTTCCATTCACACTGCTGTCACTGCACTTTTCACTCACTTTGTTACTCTTAAAAACATTGTCTTAGGCACCAATAAAGGTTCCTAACTTTCACTTCTCAATCCAAGGAGCTGGGCACGTAGACATAACTAATTGAATACCAGACGAGAAGTGAAGCAAATTGACGCTCTGGCGAAAATAACTGAATATACCAGCTAAATTTCTATCGGTTTAACTTAAAAATTAGACAATAATAAGCCACGTTTTTCACTTTATGAGTGGTTTATATTTTCGTCTAAATATCTTTTGAAAAACGAAATTGACATGCGTCCCTCTAGCAATCAGACAGAATCATTAGTAATGTTTAAGAGTCGATGGAATTCATATTTTAGTTTTATTATTACATTATTTAAAATTAAAAATATCTACAAAAATGTTATCAGATACATTCATTAAAAAAATTAAGTAAGTTTTCTATAATAGTATATATATGTGTTATGTTATGAAATATTATAAGAAAAAAATACTTTTTCTTTTATGCAATCATACAATTTTACAAAAAGACATGATTATGTTAAAGGCTACAAAATTTTAAAAGCTTAACAGTATTTTATCAAAAGCTTAAAGAAATTTGTAAAACATATTATCGATATTTGGATTGCGCCCTGTACTATTTAAGTGCACTCATAGCACTTCATTTTAAACTCCATAGACAAGTAGATTTTTATGTGAATATATATGGATTTGCAATAAAAGGTTTTTTTTGATATGATAACCCACATTAATGATAATAATATTTATAAGCTTGTTCCATCTGCATGTTACTAATAAACAACAATTATATTTTATTGTCTTTATGTTCATATTATAAATATTTGTATTTACATTCGTTTCTTATGCAGACTTCCTTTTACTAAAAGAATTGAGATTTTTCATGTTATTGGCCGTTAATTATGAGTACATGGTAATATATAGGCTCATTTATGAATTAACAAAATAGAATATACCATAGAGTGTAATAAGTGTAATATTTGAACATCCCTAACAAACACAATAAGCGGACTTCGCTATTGTCTGCCTGACATTTGTGTGACAACACGTCGAAAATGGCTGACTCGGGGCCTAGTAAAAGTGATATTGAAGCGATTTTCCAAAGGTTACGAGCAATTCCGGCCAATAAAGTTCGTAAAACTTGGTTTTTACTGTCGTTAAGAAGTGGAGTTTAGTGATTGTTTCTACAAGTTTTTTTGTTGTAGGTATGTTTCGACTGCAGCGCCAAGAACCCTACGTGGTCATCGGTGACGTACGGAGTATTCATATGTTTGGATTGCTCAGCGGTCCACCGCAGCCTCGGGGTGCATCTCACGTTTGTTCGATCGACACAACTGGACACCAATTGGACATGGAAACAGCTAAGGAACATGCAACTTGGTGGAAATGTGAACGCGGTAGGTTACTAATAGTTTCCGGTGAGCTGGCTGCTTAACAATATTTTAAAATAATTGTGACTTATTAGTTGTATTCTTTTAAGACCCAGTTCTTTCGGACACACGGGCTATCGACTGAGGATGCCCGTCAAAAATATAACTCTCGTGTAGCTCAGCTTTACCGTGATAAACTGAGTGCAATGTCAGAACAGGCTATGAAGACTTATGGAACTAAGGTATACAATTTAATTAGATTTTTATTATTGTATTATGTTACATACATAGCCATTATTGTGTACCCTATGTGAGCCAATGTTAATGCAAAAAAAATCTAATTAGAACTAGATCTTCCTAAAATTTATTTTCCTTTAAAGGTTTAATTATTTTTTATACATGTATAATAAGTAAGTGTAATTGATGTGTTCTGTCACTCAGCTCCACTTGGACCCGGCTCCAGTTGAGAAAGAGAGCAAGGATCGTGAGGTAGACTGGTTTGCAGAGCATGGTGAAACGGGTGACACTAACACTAACGAGCTTGCATCCCCCACACAGGTAACACCCCTAGCTGACATGGGGCCCCACAGACCCACAATTTTCTTTTATTTAAGCTTTGAAATTAAGTTTAATTTTTTGTCCTCATTTGGTTGATATTGTTTTAGATTATTGTAATCTCATTTATTTTACATGACTTGTGGTAAGTATGAAAGCCCAAATCAATTGATATTTTCTGTTTCTATTTTGCATATATTTGGTTTGATGATGATGTTTCCATTCATTGAGGAACAAATATGAGATATTTGGCAGACATATACAAAGTAAAATGGGAAACAGACATTATCAAGTTAAACTTTATTAACTTTATTTGAATTCTGAAAATAAATATACCTACTATCTATTTCTTAATTATGCATTAAACAAAGAACAATACAGTAAACGTTCACACTGTTCTTATATTGTCACAAACAAAATTAATTTCCATTTGTGTTTGGTGTGCTAGGATTTTTTCTGGTGATGCCTTTTCTCTAGATTTTGTGCACCCATAGCTGATTGCTTCTGCCTTAGAAGTCATTACAAGTACATATCCATTATGATAATATATGCAATACATTGGTTACTATCAATGACTGATACAATTTTTATGGTAATGCTGTGTGTGCTGACAACATAACAAGTGTACACTCACTGTTCATATTTTTTAACTTGGTTACCTATAAGATTTTCATGAACATGGGACTAAAATCACCTTTGACTATTTCAATGGGACTAGTGTGTATTTGATTGTGATCTTTTTGATTGATTGTGATTTAGAGATTTTCTATATGTTTTTTAAAATCACAAGCTAACTCAACAATATAGTAAATAAATGTTACCTTTTAAAACTTTAAGGGGGGGGGAGATGTAAAGAAATAATATTTCTTTAATTTTGAATTTTGCCGCGCTTACTACATTACCAATGACATTGACAAACTGACAAGCACTAGAGTCTGAGGTCAATGGTCAGTTGAGAGGTTATGAAAAAAATAGCATTGTATTAGATTATTGTGATTTGTTAATTAAGATAGATAAATAAGAATAATTGGTGGAAGAATAGACTTTAATTGTCGTTTCTTCGTTTTCAGAAGCAACGCATAAGTTTATTTTTAACCTAAAATTAAAGGATAACCGATATATGTATGTATGCATGCCACTCAACGCTAAGAGCGAATCGTTATTGCGTCGATCTCTACTACAGCAGACATGACATGAGCCGTTAAAAGGAACAGGCTCTCTATTTTTCTGAATTGACTGTTGTTTATTTTATTTAAGTTGATGATAGAAATAAGTGATAAAAGAAGTAAGGTAAATAAGTAGAAGACGCACGTAGTCGTGAGGGCCCGGCGCCGGTCGAAGCGCCAGGAACGCGGATCGTAGATCAGGAGAGATCGACCAGCGGTCGGGAACACAGAGATACGCGGATATAAATGTATCTATATGATTTTATCAGTAACACTTAAACCGTGGAAAAATTGATTAGACCCAACAATTATCTTCATCGTTCCACTAACCGCGGACAACACGGCTAATGTTAGAAGCTCGGTCCCCGACGACGTCGAGGAGCCGGTCGGTAGTCGTGTACGCGCGGTAGGTGGGCATTGACGTGTGGCGTGTGTGGTGTGTCGCAGCCGCGCGCCGGCGCCGCGCTCAGCTCGGAGGCGCGCCTGTGGGAGGCGCGGCCCGCCGCCGGCGCGCCCGCGCCCGCCGCCAGGATGACCATCGCCAAGCGCCCGGGGGTGAGCTGTTATATGTCTCAAACACTTCCAACACCGTTTCGATGACCTATGCGTTCGAAACGATGTAGTTTAATAACAATGATTTATTTATCTACTCCAAAAATTACAAAAACAAAACTAAAGATTACACTTATAGGCTAAAACGACGGCAGCCGTACTAGTATAAACTATGTTACAGCTGCCTGCGTCTTACACTCTCATACATTCGCTATTTAATACTAAGAGTACAGAGAATAATTACAAAAGAAAACAACAAGTTGAATAAGACAAGAATTAAAAGAGGGGAGTTAATTATCCTACACGGGCGCACACGTCGCGCTGCGGGCGCGCGCACGAATGGTTGCTTAAATGAAAGGAGTAGGATTTATCTAACCTTTAATTTTTTTTAATTGTCTCGTCGAAGACAGATTACGACAAGTTTGTCAGTATGTCCGATAGTTTTGATTGTAATCATTGTGTTAATCCGCTCGAAAAATCTAAGGGTGCGAATGGGCGGCCGAGTGACGCGACGAGACGTCACCTCGATCTATTTGTTCTCCACTCTCATCGCTCAAATGGGCCGTATTTCACTATAATGATCGATTTTAAGTTTGGTACCTGATACACATCGATTAACTTCTTATCGATATATGAAATAGTTTGAAGGAACGTTGTTTTCGCATGTGTCGCGGTCAGCTGGGCGCGCGCAAGGGTCTGGGCGCGACCAAGGTGGCGGCCAACTTCGACGACATCGAGCGAGAGGCCCTCGCCGCGGAGAAACTCAAGATGGAGGTGAGCGCTCGGCGACTTCTTTTACAAAAGTCATACGAAGCCATGTGCGATACAGATAATATTTTTTTCCTATTATCCTTCAGCCATGAGGTTTTGGCAAAGTACAATAGTACCTCATCCTGTACCAGAAGTCGTAAGAGGCGAGTGCTGATCTAGAACCGGCAGATACGGTATATTCACCCGAAATAGTGTAGCTCAAATGCACAAGGTGGGGATGGGCAGCAGCATCCCCGTATCGAAAAATGCTCTTTGCGATTGAGTTGCCTGCCTCGCGATTACCCGGGCCTCGGGACTCTACTTTCAACGACGGGAAAACTGTTCGCAACCAGTCGATAATGTTTCTTAGTGGCGACGCGTCGCAGCCTTACCGCTACCATGTTTCGCAGGCGAAGGCGGCGCTGTCGTCGGCGACGCTGGAGACGGTGGAGCGCGAGGTGGCGTCCATGCGGCTGCAGTACCGCGACGCGCGCGACTCGCGCGACTCGTGCGACCAGGACCGCGACCGCGACCGCGACCGGCTCGGCATCGCCGGCGCCTCGCGCCCCGCCGCCCGCACGTGAGTCGCGCCGGCTCGCCCGCCCTCTCCCTTCGGTCTGCGTCCTCGTTGGCCCGAGTGAGGATCCCGAGCGGGATCTCTTCGGAGGTAGCTCGAACCCACAAGAAAGGTCCTACGTGTCGACCTATCTTTGTATTTTCTTCAAAGTAAACAGACAGGCGGACACACTTTAGCATTTATAATATTTCTATCGAGCTACTTGCGACGTCGGTTACACAGACAGACGACGATGTTTATGGGATCGAAATGAGTCGTTCTCCTCATGGTTCAAGTTATCCACGCGACAAATTTGATTATGGCATGTTCAGCCGTTTAGACCCGGGAGAGACGCAAGACCCGATCCTGGAGAAACATTCTCGCAGTTGTGGTACTAATGGTCGCGGCCGGCCGACTGTCCCCTGGGACCGACAGGTGTCCGAGTGCCGAGCCGAGGCGAGGAGGCAGATGTATGACATCGTGTTTGATATTGCAGCGGCGTGTCGCACTCGGCGACGTCGGATATGACGGTGATCGAGCAGGAGGGCGTCGCGCCGCCCAAGCAGCTCGACGACGTCGACGACTTCAACTCCGTCTTCACCATGATCAGGTACACCGGCGCACGGCCACGTCACATATCCCTCCCATATGCTCCCATATGTTGTGACTGCTCTCTCCGCTCTCTTTTATGAATCAGATCCGGTAACCTCAGGTCGAGATGCTGTGCCGGTAGTCGAGTCGCTGCAATCGAAGTAGTTTATGGAACCTACTCGAGGAACGCATTCCCTGTTTTTTGAAATACGGAATACAAAAAGTGACCCGCGGTTTTATCGTTTAATTGTATGTCTAGGAATAATATAAATCGACTTCAGAGGCATACTCCAGCCGACCTTCACAAAGAATGTTTACCAACAAAGCGTCGCCTAGCAACCGATGACATATGACAACCTTTTCCTGATAGGTGACATTAATTAATATTTTTAGAAAAATATTAATCAATACAATAATTTTATTATTTTCTTTTAATAATCAAAACGCTTTATTGTAATAGAACAAAAAAATAATCTGGAGTGTACGTGTAGCCAAGGTGAAGCCGGAAGCTGGAAAGCGAACACCCTAAACTCACTCATAAAATAAATAGGTTAAGTAGCAACTACAAATATATTAAAATATTCGTTTATTATAAAAAATGATCAACTATCGTTACAATGTTTAGATTAAAAGAGCGAAATGAAAAATATTATTTTAATTAAAATTAGAAAACAGATATGCATCCGCCCAATCGCAATTTTGCCCTCCGAACGGCCCAGGAACGAGCCGTACAGCAACAGCCGCGGGCTCGACTCGCTGCTGGGCGACGCCGCGCGCCGGCCCGACCTCGGCTCGTCCTGGGACAGCATCGAGCCCGAGCCGCCCCGCGCCCTGCACACTATGTTCTCCGCCGGCGCCGGCACCGGCGCCGGCACCGGAACCGGCACCGGCCACGCCGGCGCCGGCGCCGGCAAGCCGCGCGGCCGGCGCTCGGAGCCGGTGGAGGACGACTCCGCCGTCAAAAAGTTCGGCTCCGCCAAAGCTATCAGCTCGGCGCAATTCTTCGGTGACCAGGTTCGTCCGGACGGGCCGAATCGTATTTGCTACTATCGATTTTCCGTAACTATTTATTTATTTGTAATGATCATTTTTTTGTATAAACGTCAACGAGTGAAGCGCGGTTACCTCTTATGGAAATTGCGCGAATGAATGGACGTTAAATTTGACAATCGAAGTAATGTGGAGAGGAGGGGCATCAAATTATTTTTTTTATACAATATGCACTGTCGATACATTCGGGGACGATCGAAAGGAAAGCTTTCGAACGCAGGCGGAGCGACAGATCCACCGACCCGAATCTGTCAAAATTTCATACATTTTGAGCCAGACGGCTAGCGTTCCGAATTTAGAGTCGATCGGAAGTCGGAATTCTGGCCAGATTCGGGGCGGGGGACCCGTCGGGTGAATGAGCGTGCGGGCGGGACTGTGCAGGACGGGCGGCCGGAGCGGGACGCCAACCTGTCGAGGTTCCAGGGCAGCAGCAGCATCTCGTCGGCCGAGTACTTCGGGGAACGCGCGCGTGCGCCGGCCGGCTTCTCCGTGGCCGCGCCCGACCTGGACGAGGTCAGTCTGCAGTTCTTCTCGATGTATAGACTACCTAAGCGCTCTGCGAGCGGGAACTTCGAGGTCGGGTTGGTCCCGCGAGGATGGTCGACGACGGAGTGTCTCGAGCCGGTATAATCTAATCGCGGCCTCGTCGGGTCCGACTCGGCCCACGGTTCGGTCTCGACCCGCCGACGATAATGGTCGGCCGTGTTCGGCTCTGAACGATATTGAAAAAAAATTCGAAACTTCATTATTCGTTACCTTCGCAAAAAAGTATGCGGATCCGGCTTCCGCCCTGACGACGCGGGCCAAACTCCGTGTCGACCTCCCGCGCCCGTCGGCTTTCATCGAATAACGTGTGAGGCCGCGGCCCGCAGGTGCGCGAGTCGGTGCGCGCGGGCGTGACGCGCGTGGCGGGCCGCCTGTCCTCGCTGGCCAACGGCGTCGTGTCCTCCATCCAGGAGCGCTACGGGTACTGACCCGCCGCCCCCGCCCCCGCGCCCGCCCCCGCCCCCGCGCACGCCCCCTCGCCCGCCCCCGCGCCCGCCGAGTGAGCGGCGCCGCCGAGGGTCAACGACGGAGAAGTTCGCCAGCCCGGGTGGATTTACGCATCGATAATTGAATTAGAGTAGGAATTAACGCCGGCCGGCGCCTGCAGCCCGCCGGCCCGCCGGCGATGAACTGCACGACGCCGACGTTTACGCCGAAATTGTTTTATCGATTTCGACGAAAAGGAGGAAGCGACCGTATCTATTTGGTCACCTGCAGGTCCGTTGTGGTCTGGGCGTCGTCATTGAGGGTGGAGGCGCGATGCGGTCGATGCGACTTGTGAACTGTTCGAAAACGTATAGCAGGTCCCCGCGTTAATTTCGTTCTGTCGTTCGACGTGTCCGCTGAAGCCACGTCGGAACCTTCTTTCGACCGTGTCAAATAAACCCCTTTCTAATTATCGAGTCGTATCGAAGGTTAGTGAATAAATGATTACGCATCGAAGACTCCTTTTGTAGACGCGAATTATCGTAACGATCGATTCTAGTTGATCGCGTCGGTAATTATTTATCCATTAATCTAGTGTACTCCGCTTCCCGCGAACTCTTCACCGTAGTGTGTGGACCGATGAGGCACGAGGTGGCAGCGTGGCCAGATCTGTCGGCATTCCTTGGACATTCCCGCGGGAGCATTTACTTACTCTGCGCTGCGTCCGGGCGCGGGCCCGCACGCGGCACACGCAGCACACGCATCCATACACACATGACTGCTCCTTTAATTGTGTTGTAGTCGTTTTTCTTTCGTCCATTCGCGTATTTATGTTTGCTGGCAGCACGGAGCCGCGCGGGCGGATGCCTCGTTCAAATGTTTATAATGTTGCATATGTATTTGTATCGGTATTAAGTGGAGAGCGACGTCCGCGGGGGCGGTAGGGAACTGTCGGTTGCCCCCGCCCCCGCCCTCGCCCCCCGCCGCCAGCGCGACGTCACTTCGTGCAAACTTTACTGTAGTTCGGTGAGGGAGTAAGTGATTTCTGATGAACGTTCGTGTAATCGTTTGTTAAACAATAAGTTGAAGTCGCCACACGCGGCCGGTCGCCGGGCCGCCGCTCATATTGTATAAAATATTATTAGAATTTGTTTTAGATAATAATTATTGATATAAATATACAAAATTATATTTTCATCCTGTCTTTTGTGTTTATTTGACCCGCCCCTCCCGCCCGCAGTAACGTCGCATAATAAAACGAATTAAATTCGCAATAAACATATATTTGTAAAAAATAATATTCATAAATTAAATAAATCTTTAAACACTCGGCGTCTCGTTTCTGCCGATTTTCGATCATAAAGTCAGTCGCCCGCGTCGATTCAACATGACGGTCCACACGGCGTCCAGGCGACGTCCGGGCGACGCTAGTCGACCGTCCTCTTGGCGACGATGCAGACGTTTTCGGGCGAGACCGTCGGCGACACGTAGCGACACAGGCGGGCGTCGAACCCGCGCTCGCGCAGGTATAGCACCCGGGCCCAGTCCAACAGCGCCTTGGCGCGCCGCCCCGTCACCTCGCGCTGTGCGCGCGCCTCCCGCCCGGCGTCGGTCTCCGCGCCGCCCGCCTCCGGGGACGAGCGGATGTTGGCCAGCAGGTCGGGCGGGTCCGGCTGGCCCCGGAACAGGGCCATGTTCTCGGGCGGGATGTAGTGCGGCGACAGGGGCGTGGCGGCGCGGGCCGCCTGCCGCCGCTGCGCGCGCACCAGCCTGTCGTACAGCCGCATCGGCTCGGCGCCCGCGCCCGCCGCCGCCGCCCCCGGCCCTGCCGCCGCCCCCGGCCCCGGCCCCGGCCCCGGCCCGGGGCTTCCGGGCGTCTGCTCCGGGTCGGTATCCTTGGAATTAGCCTCGAAGTTTTCCCCGTCGACGAGCTTCAGCAAGTCCGAGGATCCGGTTCGGCCCTCGCCCTTGGAGCGGGGGATTTGCACGTGCACCGAATCCCGCGCGTCCGTGTCTGACGTGGCGGGGGCGGGGGCGGGATTAGGGGCGACGGCGGCGGGAGCGCGCGGGGGACGGGGGCGGCCGTCGCCGCAAGTGGCCCACGATACAATGCCCAGCATTATTGCGAAGTCCTCTTTTGTGATGCCCATTTCCTGTGGACGATACGGAAGACCGCAATATTAAACATGTACAGAAGTAGATCGCTTTCGGATCAAATGCATCCCAAATATTATGTTAAGTTTAAGTCAGTCGGTCAATACGACAGTATTATAATATTAATCTACTAAGATGTTAGAGCAATTCAATTCAATCCCAAGCAGTTTCATCATTAATATAATATTTCAAGCAGGAATAAGCCTTAGCAATAAGTTTATCTTTTACGAAATGTTTAAATTTATTTATAGGCATATTTGTAATTGTACTTGGAATTTTATTATAAAATATAATATAAGCTATATTTTTGTGGACATAAATAATATTTTCATAGATATATTGACTTTACAGTCGTTATTTAAATTAAAAGTTTCCTGCCGAGTCATTTTATAAATCGCTCGAATATCCCTTTCATGCACAACAGAAATGGTTTATACCAAACTATTTCTGTTTCTGTCAAATTGTCTGTCTGTAAAATTGCCGCACCTGGAGATATTCGCGTCCCGCCAAGTTAGCATGCGTACAGCGGTGGTGGCAGCACGGGGCCAGCACCAGGCCCGCCGTCTGCGCCCCCGCCCCAGCCACCGCCTCCGCTTCCGCTTCCGCTTCCGCCCCCGCCACCGCCACCGCCTCCGCCCCCGACCCCGCCACGCAGCGCAGCGCCAGATCTGCAACACACCGCGCCGTCAGTCACACCGGAACCTGGGAGGTCCCCCCCCCGCCGGCTCGCACGCGCACGGTTCGAACCACTACCTTGGGTACATAGTATAACATCGAAGTACGGTACCACCTCACATCGTCACACCACACATAGTTACCGGTGGCGGCGCCGCACAGGTGCTTGGCCAGGCCCACGACGGCGCGGCAGCCGCGCACGCCGGGCGCCCGCGCCAGCCGCACGTGCGCCAGGTCCGCGCG
>JACJUM010002279.1:14617954-14648463 GCA_020976665.1 Heortia vitessoides | reverse complement strand
GCGACAGGGGCGGCGGGCGCGGCGGTGTCGGCTGGCGCGGCGGGGGCGGCGACCGAGGGCGGCGCGGAAGCGGAGCACCCGGTGCGCGGCGTGGTGCGCATGTTCAGCAGCGCGACGTGGGCGCGGCTGCTGGCGGACTGCACGGACCTGCAGCTGGCCGCCGCGAGCCGCCTGGAGCTGCAGCGCTGGGTGCCCGGCGATTTCACCGTGAGTGCGCCCGGCCCGCGGGCCTCGGGCTCCGTCCGCGGGTGTTCCGCGGGATGTTTGTTTTTGATGCCGCGACAGTCGCGCCGCGGGCTCCGCCGACGCGGCTGACGTCTTTCGCGCCGAGCTTGGAAATTTATATTTTAGACTTTTTTGAGATTTACATCTCGAGACTTCGAATTGACTTGTCGGCTGGCCGGTGCGACGATTATTATTCCCTGTTTCTGATTTTTTGGAAATATTTCAAACGACGTTTCAAAGGCCGCGGACTTCGTCGAAGTTTCGTGACCTAAAATATTCATCTCAAACTTTAACAGTCGGGGCTTTTTTATACAAATTAATATAGATGAATTCGAAAAGGTAAACAGGTCGAGTCGGTTCATCCCGACTCCGCTCAAGCCCGGATGTCCCACCTTGGAGACCGCCGAGGGCCGCGGCGACGCGGAGGAAACGGCGATTTCTTTATACGACAACTTCTTTATACGGCGACTTCGTTATATTTTGAAACCGCGGGCCGCGGGCCGCGGGCCGCGCCCGCACTGACCGCCGCCGTGTCCGCAGCTGCTGCCGCCGCGCACGCAGTACGCGCGCGCGCGGCTGGAGGCCGTGCTGTACCTGGGCGCGGGCGAGCGCGCGGCGTGCGGCGGCGCCACCGTGTACGTGGCGCCCGAGGACGCCGACGGCGGCGCGCTCGTGACGCTGCCGCCCGCGCCCAACACGCTCAACCTGGTCTACTGCGACGCGGGCGCCGCCTCCTTCACCAAGTACGTGGGCCGCTTGGCCGCGTCCGCGCCCCCGCCGACTGAACCCGGCGCCCCCGCCCCCGTCGCCGCCCCTGCGCCCCTCTTCTACATCCTGACGTGCACGTATAGCGAGTGACGGAGAAAGCGATCGGGGGACGTAGGCGAGGAACGGATCGACCGACACCATTCCCGAAGTTGGCAGTACAGGGCGGGACGCGGCGGGGCGCGACTGGGCGCCGGCGACGAGCCGGTGCGGCCGGAGGGAGCGTCGAGTCGCCCGGCTTTTCCGGGTCGTTCCGGACCGATTGCGAGATCGTGACTGTTCTCTTAGTTCGCACGCGAGTGGAGGTGTCCCGTGAAGGTGGCCCTTGAACCGATCCGACGAACGTCGTCTGCTTGAAAACCCGCGGCTTCTCGCTTTCTGTATAAATTGATATAAAAATTGTAAAGTAAACGTTTAACGAACCCAATTGTTGACATATTTAATTTATGAATTCACGTCCGCGGCCGCGTCCCGCGCCGGCTGAGGAAATTCCCAAGTTTGCATCTATTTTTAAAACAGATCGTGGCGATCGAATTGGTCACTATTTTTTAACAGACGCGCGTGGGTATTTGTGGGTGTGGGCTTGATTATTTGGGAAGAAGCGGACATTTGATTTTAATTTATTCGGTTAATTGCGACGACGATAGATATCCGAACGTACGCGCGGTTTACTGTGTGTTATTGTTCAATAAACACGCGGGCGACACCGACCGACCGACCGACCGACACGCCGTGAGCGTGTTCCTGACGTGTCTAGGGACGACGTTCGCTGCTAATATTTTGGAATGAGACTTTTTACATATAATGTATTAAAAAAAATCATTTCACAAAACTTGTGTGAATAAACATTTATTAAAAAATATTTATTTTTCAATAAAGAATTTTTAGAATCCACGAGTGTGGACGTCCGAAGGCTCATTCGAGTCAAATGTATGTTAAATGTAAGTTATAAGAATAGTAAGTACCTGTGTGTGGCGAGCAAAAGCGGCCGCCGCCCGCCGCCCGCCGCCCGCCGCCCGCCGCCGGCGACCGCGTCCCGCCAGGACTGTTTTCGCTACATATGAGCTTGACACATTGTATTTTTGTAGGAATTGGCATTGTCTTATTGTGAATCCAGCATCGTTCGTCACCGAAGCCCAAACGGTGTGAATGTAAGTTAAATGAAATGACGATACACGCGGCTGACGCCGGAGTTGCAGGATTTAGTTTTGTTCAGCGAGACGTGGCGGGAGCCGTCGCGACCGTCGCGGCCGTCGTGCGAGCCGTACCGACGCTGTGCACTCGCTCGAAAGTATCCCGTGTCGTCCACCACAAAGACGCGCTCTTAGTTGACGGCCGACCGGGTGTGCGGCGACACCGGCGGCCGCACGCCGCGGGGCCGCGCGCCGCCCGACGCCCGACGCCCGACCACTTACGAGTACGGACAACCTACCCAAATCTATCGAAACTCTGCAATCGATATTAATCTATAACTGCAAGCGATTGAGTTCAAAATGGGCTGTATAAATTCGACAGATTTGGGTGGGTCGATCTGTTGCTGTATGTACGACACGTCAGTTGTCGGGGCACGAGTGCGTCGCTTGCGATGTCGGAGCGTGGTGCGGGTGGGGCGCGGGGCGCGGGGCGCGGGGCGCGGGGCGTGTGGCGCGGGGCGCGGGGCGCGGGGCGCGGGGTCAGCGGCGGTCACGTCTGTGTGGTTCCCAGTTAATATTTAAAGCTGTATGTTGTAAATATAATTATAGTTAATAATTAAATGCAAAAAATGAAGTATTGTATTATTTGCCCTACTTATGTGATAATCATCATCATCATCGTTCCAGCCATTGGAAGAATCCACAGCCGTTGGATGAATTTATCGCCATCTGTGGGCTGGGGTACCTCAGTCGCCTCTTACGACACCTGATACAGGGGAAAAACTATTCCTCTAGTTACTCTGCCAGTTTTATCCTGTTCCTTTTGCATCGCATACAATTTTATTGATATCACAGCTAAGAAATGATTTATTCATATCCAAAAAACAGTTTTAGAACCAAATTTTTTAAGAGACTTAAACACGACTGCAGTCGTCGCGACATCTAGCGGGGCTTTCTTAAACTAATTTGTATTTTTTTCTGCATGTCACTGGGGTATCATGTACGAGTCTTGGCCGAGAATTTGCGTGCAAATAATGGAAATTGTATAATATATGTAAACTATTTTTAACATAAAGAAGATAAGTTGATAAATCAGTTACGTACAACTAGTAGATGAAAACTGGCCAAGTTAAATCTAGAGCTTCAATTTATCCTAAGTTATAAGGATTGTGTTTTTATTTTATTTAACAATTTTGTATGTTCTTATAAATAAATAACAAGATTTTCTACAAAATTTGGTACCCATTTAGATATCAATTCGATTGTCGCAAAAGTCGGCTACCACGCATTTGAACATGGCCCCCTTTTTCACATTAAGTTTTTGTTGGGATAAGTAGTACTTTATTGAATTTGGAAGTTCTACGCGAAGTCGTTTTACACGTAACATGCGGTATTGAAATGAAACCACACAGAGGGCTGTAGCTTATAAGCGCCTGTATCCGATATTATACAATACTAGCTGCCCCCGCGAACTTCGTTCCGCCTTAGAGGGGATACCTAAATTTTCTAAGTTTCCGCGCAATTCTTTATTTTTTTCTGTCATAAGAACCTCCTTCCCTCGGTTCTAAGCTACATCTCTACAAACTTTAAGCTAAATTAGTTCAGCCGTTTTTGAGTTATAAGTATAGTAACTAACACGACTTTCTCTTATATATAGATAGCCGGTACCCGCGACTTTGTCTGCGTACTTTTAATTTGAATATTAGATATTAGATATGGATTAAAGGAACGGTATAGATTTGGATATAGCATTGAGTGGCAGAAAGTACTCAGGAAAATGTATTGGTCCCTTGTGTCCAAGAGACAATGACCTAATGGATCGAAAAAAGTACCTAAATCTTTGTAGCGCAAATTTCTCTAATCGCATGCGTCCGACAACGTCGTCTGCCCTCACGTATCTGCCCGTTCGGGTAGGCATAGTTATGTAGATTCGTGCGCTCCCCCACCACACGACAGCGCCGTTGCCGGCCGCCACACTTCGGCGAATGTGCGCGACGACGACCGACGACCAATGACAGCGGCGGTGATGCAGAGTATTCGTTAGAAGGATTTTTTACTTCAAAGCCAATTTTTTTTTAACTTGATACACCCAAAACTTCTAAATATCATGTTCCTTAGTTCAGTGCTTAAGATTTTGTATACAAAACGTTTGGTTTCGTAGTTCCCGTTCCGAATCAGTTCCGTTCCGTTCGAATTTCGGAATTCCGTTTGTAGAAAAACTCTGCACATCCTAAGAGACCTACGTACCAAGTCTCATGGTTTTATCTTAAAAATGACGAACACCCATACAAACTTAACCCCTATTTCACCCCCACACTGGTAAAAAAGTGCAAATGCTAAAACAAACGATTTTTGTATCTTATTTAGTGCTTAAATACAAAATGTAATGTTTTTATCTTCAAAAATTAAGAACTTCATACAAACTTTCAACCTTTATTTCATCCCCTCACAGTTCGAAATTTCAAAAACGCTAGAACAAATGTTTTATTATTTCTTATCAAGTGCTTAAATATGTAGTTTCATGGTTTTATCTTTTAAAATTAAGAAATCCCATACAAACTTCCATCCCCCTTTTCAACCCCTTACCACCCCTATTTTGCAATAAAAAGTAGCCTATGTTCTATCTCAGGGTCTAAAGATTGTCTGTGCCAAATTTCATTAAAATCGGTTGAGAGGTTTAAGCGGGAAAGCGTAACAGACAGACAGACAGACAGACAGACAGACAGAGTCACTTTCGCATTTATAATATTAGTAAGGATTATTCAATCGGGCGTAGAGCGGGCGAGGCGGCGGGCGGCGGGCGGCGGGTGACGGCAGGCGGGCGGCGGCCGGTCCTCAGTCGGAAGGGCGCGGATGATCCCTCGATATTGCACGGGTGAGGCTCTGTACTGCAGCTTTATAGTAATAGTTGGCTCGGTAAACTGTAGGGCCTTATGAAGGCAATATTAGTTTACTAGCACCCGCCCGCGACTACGCCTGAGTAGGTACACGTCTTTAGAAACTAGCCTATAGCCAGCCGCACGGCGCCGCTGGTATCTTTGTAAGGCTGTATAGCCTTTGTTATTCCGAATGATGCTACTTTACTAAGAAGTTCCATTGAAAACCGTCCAACAGTTCTTGTGCGTCAAGGGTCGTGGTATTGATCCCACCCACCCTTGAAAAATATTTATATGATGATATTTGTGTTTGTTCGGTGTCTGGGTGTTAAATGCATATTTAAGTATTGTATTTATGATTCGCCTGTTGTCTGAAGTCCGTAACACAAGAGCTTTAAGCGTTCTCCGAATTAGGTGAAAATTGAGGTGATTACAGCAGCAACAGCATTGAGGTGATTACATCATTACAGCAGCTGCAGAACGTCCAGTGCTGGACACAGGTCTCCCGGGAATGGCAGACCTTGTAGTGGTAGAATGTGCCCAGCGACTGACAGCGAGGATCACAATCCCTTATAGATGTATACGTTGGGGAACAATCTTGAATGCTCTCTTTTTATTTTCTCTGCCAAAATGTATCTGCATTTTTTCAGGAGCGAAAAGATTGCGGTAAATATTTACTTGTTCGTGGCTTTGTTCGCGTAGTACTTATTTTTGTGACCATATCGTAACAGCCATTGGAAGTCCACTGCTGGACATCTGGAAGAAAGAAGGAATTTTGCCCATAATTGCCGCGCTGACAATCCCATATATGAGCGCAAAATTTTAGCGAGCTTTCAAAAGTAGCGAGTATTCGAGTAAGGTTATTATCATTACTTGTAATACCTATCTACCGTATAGATAACTATTACCAAGTTATTTACTATTACCAAAAGGTTGCCGACCAGGTTGCCGACCAGGTTGCCGAAGGTTGTCAGTTCACACGATGGTTTAGTGTTCTCATAATATTAGTTAAAACCTGTGTACTCAATGTTCAAAAACTCAAATGGTTCGTGCTCATTTCATCATCCGGAACACGAACGTATAAAATTAATAAACAAATTTAATTAAACATTTAAAAACATTCAAACAACATAAAATCAATGAAAACAATTAAAAATCAAAAAATAGAAATATTAATTGTGAAGGTAGTGTAAAGGTAGTGGAAGTAGTCATCTTGAGAACGGTTAACGCAAGGTAAACGTCGAACTAAAAATGTAAAAAGTTAAATAAACCGCGTTTTAAAATCGTTAAAAAGACTTTTAATGGCAGCCAAAATGTTTCAAAAAGGGCACGACTGGTTCATAGAGGTGTGTTGGTTCCAACACTGACTCGTGGTACTAAATGTTGGATATGGCAGAAGAAGCACGCGAATAGAATAAAAGTATGGAAATAAGAGCACTTCGAAGTGTGTGTGTTGTGAGTTTGAGGGATAAATTAAAGAAAAGTGTGATAAGAGAACAATGTAGTGTAAAAGATGATGTGAAAACAATAGAGATAGGAATGTTGAGATGGTTTGGACATGTAGAAAGGATGGTTGGAAGTAGAACGACCGCACAAATATACAGAACAGAACTGAATGGAAGAGTTGGTATAGGAACAATTAGGGCAAACATCTCTTAACCAGATGGAAGAGGTAATAAAGAAGAGCCACGTCAGAAGTACCAAGAATAAACGAACTTGTATAGAAGGACTTATGCGACTAAGGGTAAAAGAGGTATGCCAAGATCGTAGCAAGTGGTGGCTCCGCCTACACCGATGGGACACAGGCGTGATCTATGTATGTAAAAAGTATTTTATCAAACAACAATATTATTTGTGCAGTTAGAATTACTAAAACAATATTTAATTCGGCAAGCAGATGGTAGCGTTGTCCTGTTCGAATCTTTTTGACGATTTATTTCATTATGTACGTTTGACAGAGTTGGGTAGGTACTATGGCTTAGCGGTCCAGGTCATATGCACATGACTAAATGACTTGCCCCACCGACTTCTGGTGTTCAACGACAGACAGGCGACCCTAGTATTATCGTGTATGACTTTTCCAGTACACGTGTTCTCCCGAGAACCGTGCGGAGGCGCAGGTGGCGGTCCGACCGGGGCTCGTTTATGCTTCTCGTCGATCGGCCCGTCAATTACTGTAAAGGTCGCGACACTTCTGCACCCTGTCCTCGACACAATTACTTTTGTTAATCGAATAGAACGTATTGTGCTACTCATGTATATTCTTATTTATTAAGAGAGTTACTTGCACTAAGTGAAAATGTTGTATCAAGGTCAAAAAATTTTTGCAAAATTTTTGTAAGAAATATTTTATTTACTTTTTTTATTAATTCGAAGCCGTGGGGTATCGGCGGAGTAGAATAGGGGGGAGGGAGGTACTATTCTACTGTTGTAAGGACGACTAAGATTAAGTGACCGATAGATGGCGGTATAGCCATCCCTAACAGAGCAATTTAAATACTACAGGGTTGAGATGGGAACAATATCCTCCTTGCGAAGTTTCGCTCTGCTCTTGCCACCACGCCTGCCCAGCGCAGCAATTAAGAATATCCCCTATCTCAGGGAGGTCTACGTCCAACAGTGGATTTTCTATGACTGATATGATGATTTATTTAAAAAGAATTCTCTCCTTTGTTCGGGCGATAAAGTTCTTTTGCTTGTGGGAAATCGTTCGGGGCGTAATATGAAGTGAAGGCCGAGAGACAGTCGCGGATTTAGATTTTATTATAAATATGGTTATTTATTGCTGTTATACATCCCTGCAGTTCGACTTGTACTTTGAAGTAAATGGTATCAGACACTGGAGGAATGCCTCTAAATGTTCAACATTACACAAGAAGCGCGTTAAACATATTTTCAAGAAGATGGTGCAATGTTAATGTTATTAAGTTGGCAGTAACAAGGAGCGCATCACGAGAATGCTTTGAGCAGTGCATTCCAAGTTTTTCAACTTAAAAGTTGAGGCAATAATAAGTTAACACGCTGTTGCCTTCGCGTTTTATTACACGAACATGATTTTAAGCAAACAGATTTTAAATTAAAACCTAGACTGCTTAGGTAAGATATTTGCCGTGAGGTACCGGCAGAGCAGACTAATATCTCCCACTGCACCAGGTGTCGTAAGAGGCGACTGAGATGCCAGAACCGACAGATGGCGGTATATCCATACGAGACAGGGTAGCTCAAATACACAGGGTGGGGATGGACTGCAGCATCCCCGTCGTGAAAGCTGCGCTTTGCTATTGCCAACACGGTAGCGCAGCAATTATGGGCAAAAGTACCCCTTTCTTGTCCAGCAGTGGACTTCCAAAGGCTGTAATGATGAAAAATTTGATTAAGCATACTGTCATATATCATATGAAAATAAATTCTCGGCTTGCATCAATCACATACATTATATAAATAATTAGGAAAACATCTAATAAGAACTTAGTGATATTTTTTTTTGGCGTAGAAGTTTTCTTCCGTTAACAAATATTTAAAGAAGTCCGTTATTCTGTCATGTGAACATAATTCCGTGAGTTTCATAGTTTCATAGTGAACGCCGACTATGTTTTTCAAGATGCTATAAATTAGTTTTAGGGAGCATAGTGAATGAGACAATACTCTGTTTGCTATTAAATTCTGTGTTTTATTTCGTGTGTTTGGTTTGGGCTTGCTTGAAAAATGTTATAATCCCGAATGAATCGGCGAGTGGGATGTGACATCACGTAGCCCGTCCAGCGGGATGCAATCAAACGTGGGCCGAGTGTTGCGCTGGGGGCGCGGGGGCGCTGGCGAGCGGGCGGGGGCGCGGGCGAGCGGGCAGGCGTGCGGGCGTGAGGGCGTGAGGGCGCGCCGAGTGAGCCCTAATCAGAGTGTTTCATCCATCGCACATTGAATGAAACTTATACCCAAGTCTAACTTACTCGTGGTCTGTGTGCCAAGGTTAGCTGCTTACATGACGCAAGATATACTAACTTTATGATAGAATACTGTTCAAATGTTTAGAAACGTGTATCGTGACGTGATGACATGCATATCTCGAAGTAATAGATGACGCGGCACCGAGTGGGGACCAGAAATCGAGAGTGCGCACTGCTAACCAGTTTTAGAGGCGTTCGGATATATGCTTAGATAATTTTTCCGTATTTAGTGACTGTTCCATTTATGGGCGCCGCCAGAATTATTCGCAGGAAATAGGATACATACTATTGATGAATATAAGTTATTCTCTAAAAAACCGTTACCCTACCGCTGGTGTTGTCGGGTAAAACATATGAAAGGGGGTATGTATATATACGTAGAGTATTCAGAGTTAGCGGAAGTTAGCGATGCAACAAGACAGGAGCAACTATAAAATTCATTCAAGGAAGTTTCCTCGCGGCCCACTGCGCTTGGCGCACGACCCACGACCCACCCCTCATCATTAGGTATTTGTTGCTCTATTCGCACCGACGCAGACAACCAGAATATAATAACAACATAAAGTATTCTCTCGCAGTCGTTCGCTGAAGTTACTCAATATCACATTGAATGCTTGCGAAAACAGTATAGAGACGATTGACGCTGTTAAGATGACCTTTTTTTGTACTTTGTTTTAATGTCATAACTTTATAAAAGGAGGCCACAATATAATCCTTCAAATTGCTAGTTACAGGGCGTGGGGTAGAACTTAAGGTGTCGTAATAGGTGACTGAGGTACCAGAACCAACAGATGACGTTATATGAAACAGTGTGGCTCAAATGCACAGCGCGAGGATGGGCAGCAGCATCCCAGTTTCGAAAGCTGCACTCTGCGATTGCCAACACCCTTGCTCAGGGCGGCAATTTTGAACAAAAATCCCCCTTTCTTGGGGAGGCCTATGTTCAACCGTGGACTTCCAATGGCTGGTGATAAAATGAGAGAAATATTATAATGATGTATATATCTCATACAAATATACAGTATATATATAAAAAGCTACACAGAGGCAAATATGATATACTAAAACAAGTTCGCGGGAGCGGCCGTGTGCCCGCGCGCTGATCCACGCACATTCAGCGCACAGAGCGAGCTCTTATCTGACATTTTATAATGCTGACCATAGGGTTGGCGCTCTCCTTCCAAATTATTTTGTATTTGAGTACTTAAACATTCTGTACTAGATGTCGTAAGAGCCGACTGATGTTGATGGAAACGACAGATGGCGGTATGTCCACTCGAAGTATCGTCGCTCAAATGCAGCAGGGTGGGGATGGGCAGCAGCATTCAAGTCCTTACACATCACTTTAGTCGCCTTTTACGACCCCTGTTAGGTTGTAAGGGTAAGAAACTTTAATATTTGCACAGAGGTTTCGTTTATAACGTGCTAACGCACTAAGATATTTTTTTGAAAATTCACCTCTTAAGGGTGTGAAACTGATGTGAAAAGTTAATAATGAACTTCGCTGTTCTTGGAATTTTTTGAAAAGACGTGTAATTTTTTTTAAATTATTTCTTAAAAGTTTGTAAAAGGGCGGTGTAAAGTTAGAATAAAAGCGAAGCGCAAATTTTACCAGGTGTCCACCATTTTATCGCTTTAATTCATGTGCATACCTTTGCCTGTGAGCCTTTGTTCCCCTCGATTGTCTTTCTAATATATTAGTATTATAGAGACGTACAAATGTTGGGTCGCACGGATTTTGATTTTTTTCATTAAACTACCTATTGGTAGACACACTCAACCAGCATATTCTTCGTTACGGGAACTCTCTCCATCACACCGAGGCCATGAAGTCAAGGCCAGGAAGGAAGGCCACTGCGATCGGAAAGTCTCCGATGTCTATTTGAACGACGGAGTCTAACCAACTTAGAACCCACCCTCTGGAGAGGTTTTACAAGACTGTTACTGAGCCCGGATCTTTTAGGTCGAACTTCGATCTTTTAGTTTGGGAGCCAGTAATCCAGAGCGTAGACATCATCAGGATGGTCTTTTCAAATGATGTTCAATGTGCCGGCTTCTTACTAGCCTATGATTGTTGCCGGGTTTCCGTATACCTTTCTCATGGTCATCATCAAATCTATCTCTTTTTCTGTGAAACCACCGGGACACCTTCCTATCAGTCGAATCATGACCTTTCGCGCACTAGATAGGTACACTACTGAAAGCGCCATCGGACCTGAAAAAACTTAGTAAGGGCAAGAACCACGGAATCAATTTGATGTATATTTATACAAATATGTATGCCACGTTTATTTATTTTGTATATATATTGCCTTCACCACTATATATATAGTTTTGTGTAATGGTTGACTGGGAGATAATGCCATCTGGCATTAAGTCCGCCATTTGTACATTTTGTGCAATAAAGTTAAATAAATAAAAAAAATATATATCTTTTGAAACCGCACACAAAATGAGGTCGTGTTATTTGCAGACAGATAAATGAAATTACTCTAGTAAAAAGTAGGCGAGTGGTCGCTCGCTAAAATATTAAGTATTGTCACTTGCAGCACAGTTACAGCCCTGCGGGTCAGCAAAGAATCAGTTTAACAATTCAACGCCGATTTCTCCAAGTTCAACTTCGGAGCATTTCCTCTCGAGCGAGCGCGACGGGCACCGTCTCTCTCTCATTGGAAAATCTTGAACAATAATATGCTTAAACTTTCGCTGCGACCCAAACGAATGGCGAAGTCGATGAGATGATACAAACGGGAAGGTGCGGAGATTAGAACTATGCTGGTATATATTAGGTACATACTCGAATGTCGCTTCACGAGACTAAAACACTTTTCTAGAACTGTGATACTTTGTGATTTTCTGACAAACGTTAGAGCTTTAAGGTTGTTTAAAACCAATCAAACAGTTAAAGTAGTCTTGACCGTATTATCGGGCTATTAAGGTTATATCCCGACGGCAACCACACAGTCTTCTTTCATTTTTTTGGCAGTAGAAAGTAGCATCGTAGACGACTCCTCTATTCTCCGTCCTCTGGTCTACCTCTATTCGTTTCGAATATATGTCAATAAAATGAGGAGGCAAGTAACTAATATTTTTGCCATCCCACCTGTCCACAGCTTTGCTCTTGGTATATTTTTTTCTACAAAGTTGTAATCAGGCATTAGGCACAAATAGTAGTGAGCTTATCTAATTCGCCAAGGTTCGTGGGTAAGATCCGAACCGGAATTTTTCATGTCTCTATAAAAGAATCTATCCTTTTGTATAAGAGATACGTTCAATAAATACTTTCTAAATAATTTTGCTCTTTGTTGTAGGTTTAAAGCTCATTTTATTAGAACATGACCTTAATCTAGTATCCGAAACAAATTACGTTTGGAAACACCGCCTGTCACGACCGCAAGTTATCTATAAAATAAGAAACGAAATCCTTTACTGACTGTTTAAAACCACAAGCATCATTACCCTCGTTCGGTGCCAAATCACTAGATATCCCCTTCCATTTGAGCCGTATTTGTGCTGCTATTACCTACCTGCACGGGAGCGAGCCGGCGGCCGGCTGTCCCGCGGGAACCCGTTTTTGTGCGCCCCGATTTAACAAATCCCTGAAAAGCTGTTAAACCTTTATAGGTATCTATTTTAAGGGACAATTAAGGTGCACAATATTGGATTGGTAATTTGTTCGATTTTTAGAGGCGAGATCAACTGTGAAGCTCCAAACAGTGCCAAAAGTATTTATATATGGTTTTTAATAAAGGGCGGAGGGATTCATTAAGAAGTCATGTCCGTTATCTTTACTAATATCATAAATGCAAAAGTATATTTGTCTGTTTGTCACCCTTTCAGTCCAGCTGAATATTAGCATGTGTATAATTCTTCGTTAGTTCGAATTAGAGAACCAAACTACATTGATAATGTTTGCTGTACTGTCTTCATTGGGTATATAATATACACAATATTGTAAGATACAAATACATTTGTGCAATGAAAGAGGGTGCGAACGCAGCGGTCAATATTACTTCGTAGAATGGGTGAACACTGCCGCAGACGCGCTGCGAGTCGCAAATTTACTTGGGGGGCTTACCAAGACTTCACCGCCAAAGGCTTAACAGAGCTACGAGCAGCGTAACAACTTCATTTACCAAACTTTACACTTTAACATGTGTATTTAGATTTGAACTAACAAACGCGTTCCGTAAAGACACTTAGTCGAATTAGGGTTATTATAGTTTCAAAAATGCAACACATTAATTTACAGTAGGTACTACAGTTAGATACAGTCGAATTTAAATTAAATATAATAAATATATATAGGTAAAACTATAGTGGTTAGACGTGCTAAAGACTAAATATTCCAATTACATCAAAGTTGCGTTCAAAGCCCAAGTCTTGAGGAACATCTCAAAACACATTTCTGACATCTCAGAACGACTATTTGGAGCCAAGGATTAAAATTTATAAAGTACACAAGAACATTTTGTTATAAATTGAGTTGTGCTTTACTAAGTTCATAATTATATACAACATGTTGTATGCGCAAAAGTAAAGTAAATAATGTGCACAGAGCGACAAATGTTCGGTGACTGCTCGCCCGCCCGCCAATAAAGTACGTGCGATCGTGCTCACTTCACTGCAACGTTTGTTTTTATTGTAGACGTAACTGGCGCTGATGCTTTAACCTTTCTGTAGTAACGAAACACGAAGGAATGCTTGAGTTATTACAAACGAAAATAAAAACACGCTGTCGAAGTGAGAACCTCCTTTTTTATGAAGTCCATTTGAAAATGTGTCGGTGTCGGTTAGATAATGCTTGGATACACCAAGCATTATCTAACCGACACCTTATATATACCGAGAATATTTCATCATCATCATCATTACAGCTATTGGAAGTCCACTGCAGAACATTGGCTTTTAAATGATAGTTTGGTTTGTAAATGATAGTTACACAGGTACAGCGTAAAAGTGTGTTCACCAATTTGGTAACATCGCTCTTTTGTATTAACATTTGGTTCCCAACATGGAGCAACATTTAAAGTCGTATCCCATTCTATTGAACGATCCTGCTGTGTGCTGCTTTGTAACATGACAGAAGCGGTAAAATTTTTAGGTTATGTAATGGACATACCATCTGCAAGTCACAAAGTTATTGAATATGGAAAAAGAACCATCAAAGTTAAAATAAAAGTCTGAATATTATATTAGCACTAAGATTAAAATAATTTTGGGAGATCAAAAAGATTTGGGATTATAATAATAGTAATAATAATAAATTCACACAACATCTCATACATTGACCTGATTCCGTGGTAAGTCGCTTAAAGCACTTGTGTTACGAATGCTAGACAACAGAGGAATCACAAATATACTACTTAAATACATATATTTTACACCCATACACAGAGCAAACACAAATATCATCATATAAATATTTGCTCTGGGTGGGAATCGAACCCACGACCCCTGGTGCACAAGACAGGATCACTACCATCTGCGCCATCGGGCCCGTCCCGTTATAATGTTTGGGATGTGGGTATTTTTGTTTGTAACGAACAGGCTCACAAACTATTTGACCGATTTAATAGAATCTTTCACGAATAGAAAGTAACATTCTCAGCGAATAATGTAAGGTGTAAATTAAACCATAAATAAAACAAATGCAATATACAATAACATGCAGTACCAAAACTAAATTATAAAACGTATACAGTAACGATAATTTTTGATTAAATGAATAATTGAAGTATATAAATTAATATATACTTTAGTGGCTCATTTAATTTTACTATTTAACTATGTTGTTTATAATTGTAATTAATGAGGAGGAAGTAATTACATCGCTGCTTAAATATCAAATATTGTTTTTATAGGTTTAGGTGACTCGTTCAAAATGTGTAATCTCCGGCGCTATGCTACGAGTAGTTTGTAAATCTAACTAACTACTACACAGGCCGGGATAATTGCTCACCACAAGAATATACCATATTAATGACTGAGTTGACTAAAAATTATTCACTATATTTCCTCAGGTAATACACTTACCACACATTACTGTCAAAGGGAACGAAGGTTCATTCGGCACTGATCTTTGCATTCACAGAGGCCATTTATCACTCACATCTGAGACATATTAAGAAGTATTCTTCCGTACGGTTTCGCTTTGTATTGCCAGTCACGAGGGAATTTCCCTTCCAAAAGTGGATTATCCTTTCTTAATGTTCAAACTATGTAAATGCCAGTACTTGGACTAAATTGGTACACCGATTGAGTTGGTAAAGTGGAAAAGAAGTGACAGACAGACAAAGTTCTCTCTCCATAAATTCTCGTTTAAATACCGTCTACAAAGCTACAATAAACAGCAACATTATTTGGTTAGCATTCAATGAAGGTACGTACTTACACTGTACATATTCATTTTAAACTTGAGGAGTTAATTGTTTTGATTTCAAAGACGCATTTGGACATTTCCACTTCTTCAAGTGGACCAAAGTTACTTTGCGTCAACCGTTCTCTGCCGTAACCGAATGGTCGTTTAAAGATGACCCATACAAAAGTAGTTTTGTATGTGTGTGCTTTTTTAATTTGTGGTTGTATATGTAAGTAGGTACACCTCAAATCACCTAAAGGTTGCCTAAAAGAAATGGCTCCTCCTGGCTGCCATCCCCGCCTAGTGCATTTCAGCTACATTGTTCTAGTGGTACATACCGCCACCTGTCGGTTCTGGTACCTTAGTCGCCTCTTACGACAGAGGTACTATTCTACCCTGCCGGTACCTCAGGCATACCACAACAATACTACAGTATGGTTATATTAATTCCTAAATAGGTACGGACCGAAATGGACGGGGTCCCTTCGATTCCGGTCGGCACATACTCTTGTCTAGAGAATAGGGAACCTGCGCCTGAGCCTTGAGCGACTCCGAGTCGAGGGCGGTATAATCGGTGTGTGACGTATTTCATTGATTATAAATCAAGGAAATACGTCCCGAACAGCTAGAATGCAGACAGGAGATTTATCAAGCGCCGCAATATTAAATTATTTCGTCAGTTTCCGCATTATTAACATTTGCGCCGCGTGACAGACCGCCGCCGGCCGACGCCTGTTAATATTTAGCGACAAGCGCGCCTCGTTAGCATTTGTCGCCGATGCCGCCAGCCAACTTCGGCCGAACATTCTTTTTCAGTAATGAGAGAAACAGGAAAAAAACTGTTAATATTCAGATAGTAGGTGTATGTGCGAGGGATTGAAAGTGAAGCTTTTTAAGAAACATTACATTTCATGAGGAATTCTCTCTGGATCAGGCCGAGCGGACCGACAGACATGCTTTCACATTTATATTACATGTCCAAGTATCTGTCAAAAAGGTTAATCGAATTTAAAATTATTTCAATATATTAAGAAAGGTTGCTAAATAACATTTATGTGTACGGCTATATTGTTAATTGTCCTTTGCGAAGGTCGAATATCGCTCGCTTGCGAAAGGTCTTCTGCGGATTCGGTGCCATATTTTGTGTTTACCCTGAGCGTCGTGCAAGCACTGTCAGCGTGCGTGGATTGTATAATATGAATTTGAAGAAACGTGCTGTTCATTGCGATGCTATAAGCATTAGCCATTTGTTACTTGGCATTTTAAAAGAACTGTTTAAAATATAAGAGTCCGTAAGTGCAATGGAAGGTGACAATTACTATTTTATTTCATTTGTCTAATAAGTAATCTAAGGAAACCTAGGTAGCTCCAAGGTAAACAGATGTAAGAGTAACGCCCTCAAGGTTGCAACGACTCATCTCTAATTTCGACGTCTATGCAAACAGACATTGTTTGTAGATGCATGTTGTGTTTAGAAGAAGTCGCTTCTACACGACAATTCGCTCGAAATGTTCTAGCTAAATTCAAGCTAGTAATTTCCTAAAAATTAATGGTAGTGATCCTATATACCAAGGGTCGTGGGTTCGATCCCCACATAGGATAAATATTTATATTTCCGTTTCGTATCTGGGTATTGAATATATATATTTAAGTAATATATATTTGTGATTCCTTTGTTGCCTGATGTCTGTAATTTAGTTTTGTGTAAGTAATTTGATTGTATTACTACAATTGCCTTAAGCGACTTAACGCGGAGTTAGGTTGATGTATAGGATGTTGTGTCCGATACTGAGCCGGAAATTTTTCTAGTGTTAAGTCTCATGCTAAATGTCATCTGGTTCACCGGCCAAGCTAGACAAATATACAGATTTTGATACACTATTTTGCATAAACAAAATTACTATGAATGGAATGGAAAATAGAATTTAAATTATGATCAAGTTTGTGGCAATTTGTTACTCGAGGAAAGATAGAAAGTTCTAGAAATTTGCGGGGTAAATTCTAAATTGGTTGTTTTTGAAATAAAATTACGACTTTTTTTCCTTAGCCTTTTTCTCCTCCTACACTAGGTGTAAGAGGTGGCAAAGTTACCGCAACCAACAGATAGTGCTATATCCATCCAAAAGAGCATAACCTAAATATTTTATTAAATTCACCCTGACTTCGTCCTGGTGCTCGTCTGTTGACCCCGTTACGTTACGGGTTCGATTAATTTTGCTTAATTCGACGTTGACATTTTAGTCAACTGTATGGCAGAAAGAAAAGTGTTGTTTTGTAAAAGAAAAGTACAAATATAAAAATAACAAGAACTCCACGCACTGAACAATTCGTTATAAATTAGACTATTACTATTCTCTTGATACTTGATATAAGAGAATTGGCAGGAGTGTGACACAGTGGCTCAGGAAAGATTAGAATGGGAAAGGTTGGTGAAGAATTTGCCGATAAGCCAACAGATCTTCAGAAAATAAGCAAGCTACAACAAATACTAGAATAATATTTTCTAATAACATTTTTTTTTTATTTTAAATTCTACGTGCTAAGTATTAGGAAAGATCTGAATAAAAGGTTATTAATATTGTATTCATTGTTCTTTTCCTCGGCCATTGTCAGTTTAGTAATATGCATGGGCCTAGACCAAGTTCACATCAGGGTTTGTGTTGGTCAGTTTTTATGTTGCAGGTTACGTGTGTTTGTTTGAGGGAGCTGCGTAGTGGATTGTATTGTGGTTAATATAAGGCCTCATTTTCTGTCTGTAAGAATTTCTTAACTAACTTACACGTGTTCAGTATTGCAGCTTTTTGTAGTAGTTTGTAGGTGTTAGGTGGTATTTTATAATTATTTTAATATTTCATTTATTTTATTATTATTATTCTCTTGAATAAAACTTTTCAGTGTCTTAAAGAACATACAATAAAAAATTGCTGAATCGCTCGTTCTCGAATTTTTTACTATTATTATTGATTATGCCAACCTAAACAAGTGTAACCTATACATTTGAATGAATTTCACCATGAAGTTTCTTCATTGGTCGTAACAAAATAAAAATATATTTTTTGAAAATCAAACCTTAAGGAGGTAAAAGGTGGATGCAAAGTCAGTATGAAAGTTCTGCAACAATACCCGGGGGTAACTGCGAGGTGCTGCTAATGGACTGACATATTAACGCAGGCTTTTTAAACTACATATAAGGGTAAGAAAATTAAAATTTTGCTCATGGTTTCCTTTTATACAAATTCTAGATAATTCATCCCCTAAGGGGGTAAAACGGAGGGACAGATTTAGTATGAATGTTGTTCATTAAAAGTCATAAAACAAGTGTAAAATATTCTATAAACTGCGGACCGTTAGCTTGTTTTGTAGACTTATAAGTATATATATATAAAGATAGATTAAAGAGTACAGTGATAAAAGATCGATGTGGTGTAGAATATACACAATACAAACGGATACCCCTTCACACTAAGTAGTACCTATAAGTATGGATTATTTATGTAATAGAGAGAAATATGAAAATAGTCAACAGTAACAATAGTAGTAAAGCCATCTGTGAACTAATCTTAATGAATTAAACAAGGCGACATATTTAAACAGGGCCGGCGCTCATTACGCGGGGGCGCCGCCCGCGACAGCGCCTGCTATTATGGGCCCACCTGCCTTAATCTTTTTCAGGAATGCAGGATTACTGTGGCACTTTACAGTACTATAGTTCGAGTGTGGCAAGCTCTGGGTAGTTCTGCTTATTTAAGTATTTCTGGCGTTACAAATGGAAGGGCGAAAGTATTTCCCAATTAAAGTAACAGTTGAACTATTGTCTTTGTCTGTTCGTAAAAGTTGATAGTAGTGTTCACTCTCGCCTTGCTGAGATGCTACCATCTGGTAGTTAATAAATAATAGGTTGAGGCCAAATGTGATATTGTAATCGTCATAGCAGCGGCAGAACGTCCATTGCTGGATAAAGGCCTCCTCAAGGGGGAACTTTGCTAATAATTGCCGCGTTGTGGATATACCGCCATATATCGGATGCGGTACCTCAGTAGATTTCATGAGGTAGACCACATACAAAGGTCATCTGAATTAGTACCTTACTCTCACCTATTTCTACCGCTAAATAGCTAGAAAATTTTGCAATGATATATTCTGGTTTGAAGGGTGAGAGAAGCGTTGTAAATGGGACATTGCATCTTCTGTTCACAAGATTGGCTCTGTGATGACACGAGCGTCTATAGGCTGTGGTTACATTTATCATCAAGCGGACCGTATGCTTGTTTGCTGACTTCATAACATAAATAAAAGTTTTAAGGATGGCAACGCGTTAGTGATATTCTTGTAATATTACATGCGTCAATAGGCTGCGGTGACGCTTACTATCATGCGGATAAACATACAAGCTTCGACCTGTCTATTATAAACACCTGATTTACTACGGCACGGTATCCGTAGGGATGTCAATTGTGGCCACTAAAGCCGCAATTGATTTGATAACGTTTTGTTTTTTCTCGTATGTTTTGTGTCAGACGATACAAAAAACATACGATGTACGATGTAACATGTTGTGTAAACACATTAAAATGATAGTTTTAATTAATTTGCAAGAGACGATATTTGATGGATAAGTTGTTGTTAGATTATTCCTGAGCCAACAATGCCATCTTTAAATACACACAAGGCTCGGCGCGCCAGCGTTAATGTTTGTTCGCCTCTCGATACCGAATGTTGCAATTGGGATACCGATTTGTATCGTGGCATTAAACAAATTATGAATTATTCACAAATCTCCATTTGATTTTATGTGAATAGCGTGTGTTTGAAATTATTTTTAGAGCTCATTAAAATTAATGAAATATAATAATAATATAAATGTATTATGATTGAACTCCCTCGCAATGAACTCGCTCGACGCAATGTTATATTGGGACGTGAAAATAAATTTCTAATAAAGTCGAGTATGTGTTTATTGATACACAATACACGTGCTAAATATATTACCTGCAGGTTTGTATATAACAAAAATATCTTTCAAGTGAACACTTCACTCTTGGTTTCCCTTATTGCAAGTAACGTTATGAACAGTTGGCGCCGCGGTCGTTGGAACGACTCCCATAAGTATGAAGGATCGACTTTAAATACTCATTTTATCATGGCGCTGATAAAAACGAAAGACATAATATGAAGTATTAATATGTATGAGTTACGAATATACTGCTCGGCTACTTATTCAACATTTTTTGTTTTTTGACGATGTTCTGCTGCTCCTTTGTTAGCTTTGGAAGCGTGCGGTGCGCGGTGAAGTCTAGTTTCAAATGACCGCGTGGTGTTTTGGTGGCAATAATATGAAAAGAAAACGATGTATTTTTGTGTATTTGGCGCTAATCGAATCAAAAACTACTGAACGGATTTCAATGATTCTTTCAGCATAAGAATGCATTATTCCGGAGTTAGGCTATATTTTTACTAGAAAAAAATAGAGATTTCAACTGGAATTTCAATAATGTAATCCAACAAACTCCTATTTATAAAAAGTATTGCGGTAAAAGTAAGCGCAATTTTTTCGTCGGTCAAAAATTCAATTATCGTAAGAGACCGCGTGCAGGTTTACAAGGAAAATAAAAAAAGAGAATAAAAACAATTCGTTGTAAGTCTTTTATTTGAAAAGTGTTTTATTTTGTACTATGTTTGAGCTGTCTTTAAAATATATTATCAAAATTAAATGCACTTTTACTTAAAACTATTCAGAAAAGTTTATATTTTTTTAAATATTATATTAAACACATCTCAATCACATTCAAATATACACTATAACTACATTTTTGAAAAATAAAATCTCAAATCCACATGAATAAAATGGATAAAAATATAATAAAATGAATAAAACATGGCTAAAAGACCATATTATCCACCATCGTTAAGACTTTCCATTTATTTAAGGCTGTTTCAGTACCTGAAGAAAACTTTTTGATAGATCTAGAAATAAAAGCTTACAAGTCTATTCAAAAGTAAAAAATACGGTGCACAATACCCAATAATTTTTAAATATGCTTAACCCTCCAGGTTTGCCTCCTCATGAACTAAAATTATAGCATTTGCTTTAAGTTCATGAGTAGGCAAATTTGGAGGAGGCACTCCTTCAATATATAACCCTATTATGTGGGTCTATACCTCTAACCTATTATGTGGGTCAATACTACTATTATGTTATTGAGAAATTCATTCCCCCCCCAAACGTGTAACAGCACCACACAGTAAAAAGAGAAAAAGTAAAATTAAAAACGTATAAGGTGTAACCATATTCCATATTGCAAACGATGAGACGTTTATGGCGTGTTTCAGTTCAGTTTAACTGTGGCGTTATTTGGCAGATACGGTGGAGAGTTGCCGTTGAGCTCTCTCGCATCGAAATCGATTAATTCGCCGGGTCCTCTTATCTTACAGTTTAACTCGCACTTACTGCACCTCAGACATGTCCCAAGGAGTAACTTTTGCAATTTTTCTATTTATGCGAATACACGGGAACGGGAGCTACGAGGGAGCAACCGCGGGCCGCTGCTAGTTAGTCCTAAGTAAAAAACCTAATAAGCCGAGAGTACCACTCTTAAACGCGAAAAGCCAGGGGCCAGTTTTATCAGTGAGATGATTACATTAGAGCATTACAGTAATCAATACGTTCAATCGCACCAGGTCGCAGGGGCGGACGGGGTAGGGGCCATTGGACGTCGAACTTACGACAGCACGCCGCGCGACCTCCGGACTCGTGGCCCGCTGGGAAAACGGATGGAAACAAAACAGTACAACTGCGATAGACACGGCAATCGACTCTTTAATTCTTTTGATTGACTTAGGTAGCTGTCGTGACGAAGGTGATGCTGCCCGTCCCCACACTGTGCATTTGAGCTACACTTTTCGGATGGATAAATAGTATAAAAAATTCAACTTGTTGAACCTGCATATTTCAGACTGAGATTGCTACATCTAGCGGGAACCACAAGAAATGATCATGTCCAGCGTTCATTATTTATTTTATGTTTCGACCTCAAATATTAATACGCAGCTACATTTACTAACTATTTTTTTCTATGAAAGTTAGTTACTGACCTTCCTATGTACTACTTATCTACCAACATTGATGTAACCTTTGTTTACGTGTATGTTTGCAATATAGTTGAAGGGCCCAAAGGCGGAGAAGGTGGTGATCTTGTCTTATGCGCCAAATGTCGTAGGTTTGATCCTTATTCAGAACAAATGTTTATATAATGATACTTGTGCTTATTCTGTGTCTGGGTGTTAGAAATATGTATTTAAGTATTATATTTGTGATTCCTCTGTTGTCTGGTGGTTGTAACAGAAATGCTTTTAGCTACTTATCATGGAGTCGGGTAAATGTATGAGATGTTGTGTAAATATTAATTCTATAATGTATGCATCGGCTGTGGAAATATTTTATACTTTGTAATTATTTGATTTTATTCAATTAAAACATATTATTAAATACTATTTTTGATATTTTTTAAAATGATGTTAATATGAATTAACTATATTGTTATTTATTAATACCTAATATATAGCATGTCGTGGCAGTCATTTATATATCAGTGTTAAGTAAAAGTTTTGCTAGTTGGTCTGAAATGAATAAATATTAGTTCAGAAAGTAAAATCCATATATAATAAATCTCAAATAGAGTCCAGTGTGAGGTAAAGCAGAAAGCTGCACGGAGTTGATCACGAAGAGTGGAAGGCTTAGTGTCAGTGCGGCGCTCCCCAGAACACTCGTTCGTTCCGTCGGCCGCCTCCTGCCTTTTTATATTAACCATTAATTTAATCTCTTGCGTCTTTAATGTACCATATACTTTACAGGAAAATGGACCGGAAATGAATAATTGAAAATATAATATGTGATCCTGCTACTTTAATATGTTATGTACATTAAAAGTTTTTCACTTTGAAAAGATTGTTAAAAAAATACTAGAGATGAGATATATCACTGTATGTACGTTTTTAATGTACTTGGCAATTGGATTTTGAAAAGTTGAATAGTTGAAAAAATTGGCTTTGTTCATTCTAGAAATTTTAGTTAGATTACGATTAATTCATTAACCTTAGTTTCGGCAGTACATATAAATTCTATATATAATATATGTATATATACAATATATATTGTTTCATCGTACAGCTGCATCTTAATAAAGCTTTTTGTCTTTTTTCACAAAGGATTATTCGCATGATTTTTTTTGGATAATGTTACTCTTGCGATTAGCAACAACGCAGGCCAGTTTTGACTCGCGGAAATGTATAAAATACATATTCAGGAGGCGCGGAAAAAGTCGCGAGCGCAGCAGCTGGTAGTAGTCAAATAAACAAACTAACGTGATAGGTGCGGTACGAGTAATGTTATCCATAGACAAAAAGCAAATAAACCAACGTCTGTTGATCGTAACTCAGTGAATAGTGCGCTCAGTGTAGATCAGTTACTCACAACTAGTACGCGTACCGCACGACACAACCTATTGTTTAAGTTAAATTGAAACGTCCACGACTGTGGCGCTCTCTACTCTACAAGTGTTGTGCTACGGTATAGTCATATGGCATTATTGTATCATAATTTCCGCCCTGACTTTGTCCGGGTACGTCGAAAATGTTTTCATATTGAACCCATTACACTACAAGTTGTAATACCGTTCTTTGGTTCTTATCCTCCAAGTGTAATTCTGTCCTTAACAATTTTTTCATTGAAGCTTCCCAATTCAATTGGTTCCGCACAAATCTAATCCGGATAACAAACACAATAAAAAAAGGATATTAGGTCCAGTCGTTCTAGTTTTATGCGCATCCTAAATTCGATTGATTAATTATAGATAGATAATGGATACACTCATAAATAGAGCTAAACGCATTCATTAAAAATTAAATTCGTCTTTAGTCCTTGTACCTGTAAATAAATGTATCAATTAAAAATCTCTTGGGGAGGATTATATCCAGTAATTGTCTTACGCTTGATACACACTTTTCACCCTCACCTGTCTGCTACAAACAGCAGTGTTCACGCTGTTGTGGTAAATTTTGATATTAGAGAGGGCAGACGGTAAGTCAAGTCAATTACAGCTATGATGAGCATAGTCAAACATTATTGTAGAAGAAGCATTTTACGTAACTATTTACCTAATCTTACCACAATACCTTGAGACTATCTATTTATCCTATAAACAATAAAGCCAACTACAGAATTACAGTTAAATATTCCGTAGCATTTCGTAGCTATACTGCTACGTAACGCGCTCCGAATACAAATTTTGTAGTAGAGCTCGTAGCCGGTAGCATTCTCTTCGTAGCAGGGCACGACCATTTTGTGTCATATTGGCTATTGTACTCTCTTATAAAAACAAATAACAATATTGAATTATATCTGACCTGGGAATTATTTTTAAATATTTATAAGTACTGGCTGTATACATCGTATCAGTCACTTTTTCGGAGAAAATATTATATTTTTACAATATTATTGTAGTACTCTCTCATGTCTTATCGTTGTTTATTTAACATTAATATTGGAATTATGTATGAGGCGCATTGTTGAGTAGCGCTCAAGGCTGGGGAGCTGTCTCGCGATCTTTGTAGACTACACAGTGCTTTTCAGAATTCGGCAAGAGTCCTTAAAAATTATATATTTTTAAGTAAATTTTCTTCTATAAAATCATCTAATGGTAGAAATTTTAAAAACGGTTCACTTTTTTATCTATTCATAAATATTTGTATGTACATACATACTTTAATCACAAAATGTTGATCCAAATATTACCATAATTTATTATTTCACAAAATGTTTCCATTCAATATAAAATAGGTAATTATCTATCATAGTGAGCGCAAATATTTTAAATCTACGCAAGGTTTAAAGACTGGGCAAGTCCTGTGGTGATTTTACTTATTCCTTTGCTATCGTTTTTTCAGTAAAATATATGGTAAATTCAAGAGATTAAATTATTGATACATATAAAAAGGCGGGAGGCGGCCGGCGGAACGAACATGCGTTCCGGGACGCGACTTCACTGACACTTAGCTATCCACTCGCCGAGATCACTGCAACCGTTTGCTTCACTTTACACTTCATCATAAACGAGGTTTAAATCAAGGTCAATTATAACAATATTTTTATTAATCATACCCACAGTTCTAAATTTAAAACATTTTTTCTATAAATTAATCAATATTTGCTTGTAGTTGTAATATTCAAATGACCGATGACCCTGACAACCTTATGCGGTTATAGGATTTATTTATTGGGTCATTGAGTAAAGCTAAGTATTTCATTACGCGAGCCACTAGAAAAGAACCTGCAACAGATGTTTATTGTGATAAGTGTTCCAATAACGCCAAGTGACACTTCACTTCGGTCGATATAAGTCATTGTAGTACTTCCGTTCGCCACTGAATCCTATGATGTATACCAATAGTACCTTGTTGCTATGATTGCACAGTACATTATTTATCTATATGTCTTAGCAGACTTTATTCAGTTTAAAAAAGAAAAAAATATCTTTCCGGCATTACATGCACAAATGACGCATGTAAGCCAACGAGAAATGATACCTGAACGATAGTGAAAAACTGTATTACAATTCAACGCGTCGTTTAAAAGATACGTTGCGCCTCTCGTTGGGTCCTATGTAGAGACGTACTGTTGCTTGTTGAATTATTTATTTCTATAAGGTATTAACCGGCTCTCACCGATGACTAAAGTGGGATCGCTCAATAATAATAAACAAATATATTACAGTCAGATTACGTCACGAGTTGTCTTATTGCACCCGGTACTGCACAAAAGGAGCACAGAATTTTGGCAATACTCAACTTCATTAATTAACAGGATCACAAGGTTTCCCTCTTACAAAGAAATATGGCTACTTCCGTTTTTTACGTTAAGTGTCCTATAAACAGCCATACATGGTGCTTGGAACTAAGATTTTGCGGACACCTGCTTAAATTGATTCATATTTATGACCGGTATGACGTGAAAACTGCTGCTGGAAACGTGCTGACCTTAGAAAGTGATCTTTATATTAAGTTAAATATGGTTGTGTTTATACGTAATGGGACATATATAAGTGTATGGACATGGGACTGTATAAGTTTATATGGAAAGGTATGAGATATTAAGTTCTTTGTAAATCTGCTTACAATGACAGACTAACAATTATTAAATGTAAGTGCATGCGTATGCGTGGAAAATTTATATTTAACATTTTTCTTGCGTTTAGATTTAAGAAATAAAAATAAGTATTATTTTATTACTCCAGGTCGACAAACATGCATATAGTCCGCGTATAGTATGCATATAGTAAGCGTCACTACAGCCTTTAGACGCTCGGGTGACTTGAGGATATTATGCCACATTACTCAGTCAATTCATTGCGTATTAATCTATAGGCCAAGAATATTCTTTAATTTCGCCATTAAAAAAAAGCTTAGTGTACACTTTGATACTGTAGCTAGTTAAAATGATTTATATGTGAAATTTTATTATACAGTATTTAATGACTAAAGAAGCGAAGAATTGTTCATGTGTGTGCGTTTCACACACACACCGCGTGCTCCACGTGAACACCGCATGCAGTTTACATAATTTTTTTTATTTCCTTTACATTTCCGTTTCTATTGCCTATGGTATTTGCAGATTTCAAAGGGTGAATATAATATAATATAGCATTTTGGATTATGTGCTTTATTGCTGGTGGATAAGATCGGTTGTGACCAGTGTAGTGAAGATAGAATGCGGGATGTCGTGTCTGCCAGCGCGACGTCCGCGTCCTCGCGAATTATTGCTTCGTAATAGTGACGAGACAGGGTTGACGTTTGCCTTGTTTTTATTAAAAGGTAACTTAAATTCACGTTCTAATGTATCAGTATATATAAATTAGATTTAAATCAGATACAAATAATTATTTATCATATATTTATTTCTTATGATTATTTATGTACTTATTCAATAATAGAAAATCAAAGATTATCGATATTATCGCAATACACAATAATATATATATATATATTATATATATAGATAATATGTACTTATGATCATCATGATATATATCAGTACATAAATAATCATAAGATATAAATAAATGATAAATAATTATCTGTATCTGATCTTGAATCTAATTTATACGTAAGTAACATTTATTCTGGACTTGCTTAGGATGTTAAGGTCATATATATGACCATAATATTAATACAAAAAATAAATGTAAGTTCGCAGTACCATATAATAAACCACTCGTGATTGTGGTTAATTAAGTGAGATTTTACAATAAAATCCCAAGAAGGGTAGCCTCACCACATTAACGAAATACATTAAAAATAAGCCTGTCTGTGAAGCTTACAATTATTGTTTCAATACATATATAATAATAAAACTGCGATTAAATTGCTTTAAGGTAATTGCAGTAAGGGCCAACCACTAGATGGTGTAGTTGGAATGTTTATCACACAACTTTTTCTTATAGTTTCTTTTCTGGTGTGTCGAGTAATGCATGTGCAGAAAAGTGAAAATTTCCTTTTTTCTATTATTCGAAGATGCATATGGGCAAGTTTTCATTTAATATATATGACATACATCCCTATTAGCATCGCTACGCTCGTAGACGGATGTTTGCCGATGCGCGCCCGGATATCAATGCAGGTATTCCATCCACAGCGCGCAATGCTGTTGTCACGTCGCGTCTCGCGTCGACGCGGAACCTAAACACTTTACAGTTTATTTGACGTCATGTCCCTTGCTTCTCGTAAAATCCAAGAATATATAAATCGTGACATAAATTTACCAGACGTTTCCACTACTTTATAAGAAATGGTGAAAGAATAATGTTTTTCAAATGTAATAATATGACAGGCCCGATGGCGCATACGGGGATGTTCTTGTCTTGTGCGCTCCAGAATAAATATTTGTTTTTGTTTTGTATCTGGATGTTAAATATGTATTTAATTGATTATGCAGATGTCAGTTACCTTGATTTGATAGAGTCGCAACTTGAGAAGCTCGAGCCTCTTCAAAATTTCTGCATAAGATACATACGTAAACATGATCATAAATCTGAATTCTGCAATAAGCTCTAAGCTACATATATATGTAGCTTAAGAAAGTCTTTACTCTATAAAGTTTTTATGCCTCCTCTTCTTATCTTGAATATCGTTTTGTCCTCTAAGGCGACAGCCCCGAGAGATCCCTTAGGTCATCAGAGCGTCTAACGCTTAGGATGCCTGTGCATTCCACAGCATTCGACAGTAAATCCTTTACGGTTTATGCTGTTCGTTTGTGGAATGCACTTCCTCTAACAATCCAATGCGCACGGTCTTTGCTGATGTAAATGCAAGGAGTGAAGGAGTATTTCCGAGTTATTGCTATGATAACTTCGATGTTGGAACGTAGTATTCTTACTGGCTAATTTAATTATTTTCACGATAAACATATGTTATTCTTGTACTGTATATATTACAAGATTATATTTCAGTTCTTTTTTAGTATTAAAAGTGTGTGATATATTTTCTTATTATTTTTAATTTTTATCTGGTACACCTCATACTCCTCAAGTAGTTTGATATGTTTTGCACACATTTTCTATGCAAAGGTTGCCTGAAAGCAACCGCTCTATGCCGTTAAGCAGCCAACTGTACAGCCTTCACTATGTATTACCTCCTATTATAATGGTTCTCTCGAAATTTAAGGTATACATTACTATTGTTATTATATTTGTGATTATTTTTTAATGCACTGTGTCCGTAAAAGAAGCACGTTACACTTTAGATCAGACATCATTACATAGTTTTAACCGAATTATCTTGGACTCTGGTCAATGTATTATTTTATCTTTACAATTTCATAAATTTTAATGTCTGTTGGTTGGTCCGAATAAAAAAAAATCTAGTGTGAGCGGGATCTATAAAAAAATTGTCAAAACAGCTGTACCATTTTGTCCAGGGGTGCATTTGGCTAATTTAGAATAAAATAAATTTAGCTTCCGCTTTTAATTAAATAACTTCTTAACCGTTTCAAATAGATATATATACAAAATAAAATTTTTGGTTTGCAGTTTCTTTCATATTACAAATTTTAATTCACATAAATAATATATAGTATTGTAGAACTCATTTCAGAAGACCTTAGTTACGGGGCGAGGCAACACAATATTTGTGACTGAACATATGTTGGTTAGTAATCTTGGTGCAAGTCTTATATTTAAAATCTTTTCAAATTCTAATGGTTTAAAGAATAGTGAAATTAAAAGATTCCGATAGACTATTCGAGAGGCGGAGAACTTTGAAGCACTCAGTGTAAATAATATATTTGGTCACTTTACATAATACAACCACTTTTCAACGGCTTTTCATTTTTTATATCATGCATTTATATTTTACATCGACGTTTTTGTTTACCTTCCGGCAGTCGTTCACAACAGGGACGGATGTGATGTTACAATGTGTGACGTTTTTAATTACTGCTCCAACAATTTCCAAATATTCAAAGTTGAATATTCAAACTTATTAAATGTTGTCCAAGTTTGATGTTTTAGAATTAGCAATTCAGTAAGATAGATGAATTAAGTTGTACCTAATTCTGTTCCAACATCACCTAGTGCTTAACCAAGTTAAGTTTGTACTTTAAGTCATTTAAGTTAACTCGGTAATCGCCAGTAATGTGACATAAACTTGGAGGTGGAGCACCATCACTCACCTGTCCAACTCTTAACTCTCATTTGTCACGCAGGCTGACACTGTTCCTAAATACCTTTATACGCATTTTTTCAAATACTTATAATGTATCATGTCAAGGAGGTTTTTTGTTGTATTACTACTGTTGTATTACTACTGTTGTATTACTACTGCTGTATTACTACTGCTGTATTACTACTGCTGTATTACTACTGCTGTATTACTACTGCTGTATTACTACTGTTGTATTACTACTGTTGTATTACTACTGTTGTATTACTACTGTTGTATTACTACTGTTGTATTACTACTGTTGTATTACTACTGCTGTATTACTACTGCTGTATTACTACTGCTGTATTACTACTGCTGTATTACTACTGTTGTATTACTACTGTTGTATTACTACTGTTGTATTACTACTGCTGTATTACTACTGTTGTATTACTACTGTTGTATTACTACTGTTGTATTACTACTGCTGTATTACTACTGCTGTATTACTACT